>JACEIK010002613.1:0-65059 GCA_018107945.1 Datura stramonium
AAACGAAGTGGGAGCCTTATATACTTGGGGCCTTTAAGTCGCATTTGTCGAATGCGATTTATAAGTCGCATTTGTTGAATGCGATTTATAAGTCGCATTTGCCTTGCGACGCTCCAACTTGGCGCTTGTCCGGTCTCTCCCCGGGCCCTTTTCTCGCACATATGGCATTCTGAAACTCTTAACCAACATGCGAATAGGCCAACTAAGTGTCAAGAACTTATAGGGTGTAACATATTACTTTGGCTCAAGTCATGTTTAATGAAGTTTTTCTTCTATTATTATGATTATGACTGATTTGCAAATGTTTTGAAAACCTTGAACCTTATGTTACATTATGAGCATGTTGTCCCACTCTTATGAACTTTTATGTATTTTAAATGTTCCTTTTACTTATCCTGCATACTCGGTACATTTCATGTACTGACCGCATACTCTATGTTATATCATTTTATGATACAGGCTTCAATTTTCAGCCTCAGCCCCAACATTAGCCGGTTCTAGAGTTAGCATCCATTCCAGTGGTTAGTCCTCATCTCCCGGGGACCGTTTTCTATCAGTTATCTTTGCACTTCAAGTTTTCAGACTCGTCGGGTTAGTTGGGGGTGTTGTCCCATCAACCTGTCAGTTATGTAGAGGCTTTTAGATTATATGTACTAATCAACTTGTCATGCATCATGTGATTTCTGACTTTGATTTTATGTTATGATGAGATTTCTATTATGTTTATTATGAAAAGTCTTTAGTTTTATTGATAGAGTTAGATATGTATTCATTCCATGGGTCGACTTGGTGTCTCTCAGGGCTCCTTGTCCCGTGTCTTGATCCAGGCCTACGTTCGGGTCGTGACAAACTTGGTATCAGAGCCATAGGTTTTGAAGTGTCCTAGGGTGTCTGAAAGTACCGTTAATTAGAGTCCTTTTGATGGGTGTGAAGCGCGGAACACTTATGTTGAAAAGGCTATGAAATATTTAGGAAATGTTCTCTTCTTTCATGATTTATGTCGTGCGGTGAAATGTCTCCCTATCCTCCTAACTCGTGCTATTAGAGATTGCAGAACCATGGCTCCCCGCAGAGTTAACGGTAGGAGGAATGGAAATGGAAATGGCCACGAGGATAGCAATGGAGACGGGCAGCAACAAGCCCTACCAGTCCAAGAGCACCATGCACCGGAACCAGTTGCCCATGCTTAATTTAGGGCAACTATTTAGATGTTAGAGCAAGCCTTGACCGCTCAAGTCAACCAGCAGGCAGTGGCGCATATCCCACAAAACTAGAATACGGCGGCAGCACGAGTCAAAGATTTCCTAAGAATGAACCTGCCAGAATTCTGTGGGTCGAAGGTGGACGAGGATCCATATGAGTTTATCGAAGAGATTGTAAAGATCACCTAGGTCATGGGGGTGAATGGAGTTGAGTGTGCTGAGTTGGCCTCATATCAGTTGAAGGGGGTCGCATATGGTTCAGACAGTGGAGAGACAGTAGGGTCGTCGGAGCAGGCTCTGTCACTTGGGAGGAGTTTCATGTTGCTTTCCTTGATCGGTTTTTCCCTAGTGAGATGGGGGAATTAAAGGCATCCGAGCTCATGAATCTTAAGTAGGGGAAGATGACGGTGCAAGAATATGCCCTAGAGTTCACTCATTTGTCTATGTACGCCCCTGAGTTAGTGGTTGATCAAAGGACGTGAGTGAGCAGATTTGTTCATGGAGTGGTAGCCTATTTAGATAAGGATTGTAGGACAGTTATGCTCCATAAAGATATGGATTTCCCTCAGATAGTCTTGTACGCAAAGCGGATGGAGATGGCGCATATGCAGGAGAGAGAGGCCAAGAGGGCCAAGACTGATAGTTATAGATTCTCTCAGCTGAGGTCAGATGGTGGGCACCGACAGCAGACCCACCAGAGATCTTCAGCCCCAGTTTCTTCAGCACTGAGTGTGCCATCCATACCTAGGCATGACCATAGAGGACGATCATCAGCCTCTAAGGGTCAGAGCAACAGGCCCACAGATTCTAGCATCCCAGCTTGCCGCAGGAGTGGTCGGGGGCACACTCGTCAGTGCTTGGTAGGTATAGGTGCTTGCTTCAGGTGTGGAAAGCCCGGGAATATGCTCAAATATTGCCCAGTAGCTAGGCAGGGCCATGATGGGGGTCGAGACCCAGCTTCTAGTTCAGCAGCTCCACCCGCACGCGCAGCACTGCAGGGGGCATCTACTAGAACAAGTGGCAGCCAGCCCCAAAGTAGATTCTATGCCTTATCCTCTCGCCACGAGCAGGAGGTCTCTTTGGATGTAGTCACTGGTATGTTACGGGTTTTCCATCTTGATGTTTATTATTTGTTAGATTCATGGGCTACCTTGTCTTTTGTGACACCTTATGTGGCTAGTAGTTTCAGAGTCAATCCCGAAATATCGCTAGAACCCTTCTCAGTCTCTACTCCAGTGGGTGATTCGGTTGTAGCTAGATGAGTGTATAGGAGTTTCCTGGTCACTATCCTTCAGAAAGTCACCTTAACAGATTTAATAGAGTTAGCCATGATCGATTTTGATGGTATCCTCGGCATGGATTGGCTATTTGCATGTTATGCCTCAGTTAATTGTAGAACCTGGGCAGTAGAGTTCAGATTTCCAGGTGAGCCAGTCTTAGAGTGAAAGGGCAGTTCAGTTGTGCCTGTAGGTCGTTTCATTTCCTACCTTAAGGCCAGAAAGTTGATCTCCAAAGGTTGTGTGTACCATCTAGTTAGGGTTAAGGATGCGAAGTCCGAGACCCCGACATCCAGTCAGTTCCAGTAGTATGTGAGTATAAAGAAGTCTTCCCAGATGATCTACCGGGAATCCCTCCCGAGCGGGAGATTGATTTTGGTATTGACCTTCTTCCCGACACCCAACCTATATTTGTTCCTCCCTACATAATGGCTCCAACCGAGCTAAAAGAGTTAAAGGAGTAGCTGAAGGATCCTTTAGATAAGGGTTTCATCAGACCTAGCAAGTCTCTGTCGGGTGCACTAGTTCTATTTGTCCGAAAGAAGGATGGGTCCCTTTGGTTGTACATTGACTATAGGCAATTGAACAAAGTCACCATCAAGAACAGGTATCCTCTACCTAGGATCAATGATTTATTTGATCAACTTCAGGGGGCCAGGTGCTTTTCAAATATAGACCTCAGGTTCAGATACCAGCAGCTCCGGGTTCGAGAGAGTGGCATTTCGAAAACAGCCTTCAGAACCCGGTATGGTCACTATGAGTTTTTAGTTATGTCGTTTGGACTAACGAATGCTCCTGCAGCTTTTACGGACCTGATGAACAGGGTGTTCAAGCCATATCTAGACATGTTCGTGATTGTGTTCATAGATGACATTCTTGTATACTCTCAAAGCTAGGAGGAGCATGCCACTCATTTGAGGGTTGTGTTGCAGACCTTGAAGGGTCATCAATTGTATGCAAAATTCAGCAAGTGTGAGTTTTGGTTAAATTCTGTGACGTTCTTGGGTCATGTGGTGTCTAATGAGGGAGTGCAAGTAGACTCGCAAAAGATAGAGGCGGTGAAGAATTGGCCCAGACCGGCGAATCCTTCAGATATCAGGAGTTTCTTAGGCTTAGCGGGCTACTATCGAAGATTTGTTGAGGGGTTTTCATCTATTGCAGCACCGTTGACTAAACTGACCCAGAAGAAGGTAAAGTTCCAATGGTCGGAGGCTTGTGAGAAGAGTTTCCAAGAGTTGAAGGCTCGACTCACCTCAGCACCAGTGTTGACCCTAGCCGATGGCACGTATGGGTTTGTGGTTTATTGTGATGCTTCAAGGATCAGACTTTGGTGTGTATTGATGTACCATGGAACGGTTATAGCATATGCCTCCAGACAGCTGAAAGTTCATGAGAAGAATTACCTGACCCATGATCTTGAATTGGCAGTGGTAGTATTTGCCTTGAAGATATGGAGACACTATTTGTATGGGGTCCACATAGATGTATTTAACAACCACAAGAGCCTACAATACGTGTTTACTTAGAAGGATCTCAATCTACGTCAAACGAGGTGGTTGGAGCTACTCAAGATTATGATATGAGTGTCATATACCACCCAGGTGTTACACCTCGTGAAAGTTAACGAATAGTAGGCGTACGCATGAATTTGAAATAGATAAAGAGAGTACGACATGTGTAAACAAGCCTTGAAATTCGAGTCGAGCGAGGCCAGGACGCACAGGGCCAGCGCGATGCACCAGCCGGCAGAGCACCGGCCAGCGCGTGCGGCACCAAGGTTGCCGCGATGGCCGGCACGAGGCGCCTCCCTGGTGCCTTGCCCTCCTATATATATATAAGCCTTGCCTTGTTTTAAATCATTTACAAATGAGAGCAGCGGCCAGAGAGATTAGGGAACGAAGAAAAATAAGAGAAATTCATCCGTTTACGCTACGAAACGTCGCCCGAATTCAAATTAACTTCAGGTATTGAAGTTTATGGTTGTAGGGAGCATTGCTATGGAGTTATTTTCACAAAATTCGCCCAGCAAATCGTAACCTCGCTGAGCCAAAGTCATTGGAATTTCTCCAAGCTAATTTCTATACAATCATAGGCTTCAAGTTAGTATTTCTCCCTTCTGGATTCTCGAGCAATTGCCAGTTTTCGATCGTGTTCCGTTAAGTTGAAGTATAGTTAATATTTATATATAAAGTTATCATTTTTGCTAAATTTAGTACTGAAACTAGTCATATTCCCCTAGTAATACGATTGCAGTTGAGAAGAGCTGTTGAATATGAACTGAAACTCGCTAGTTAATCAGTAAGCGGCTAACGAGGTATGTAAAGGCAATTTCCTTCGCCAAGTTAGTTTCATTAGCATGATAACTCAGTTTGAATCCCAGTAAGAATACCATAATCATGTTTATTGTGATTAGTTCTTGATATTAGCTTAAACCCGTATTCCATGTTAGTTTGGGATGGATTATGCTTGTATAGCCTTAATGACCGACCCCAGGGTTACTAGCTGTGTCGACGCCCGCCAGGGGCGAGAAGACGTCGCTCTATGGAGAGGTATGCCGTCCACAAGGGATGAAGATGGGGTCCCATATCCTCATACAGTCCATTCAATGGGTGGGCTATTATATGCAGTGGTTGGCTCTACACACCCCTATCAAGCCTGGTGCTCGGGGTGCAGATATCAGGAGTCCATTGGACTCAGACACAGCTATAGTCAGAGGTCGAGCGGGCTCAGTTGCAGACCCGGGGGACCGGTAGGACGATTATAGCTATTAGTTGACCCAGTGCGACCTTGATAGGGGTATATAGACTGAAGTGTACCCACCAGGGCTTATGGGTCCCAAGGTGGGTTATTCTGTGCTGGTTGTACCTTTCAGCTAATGGGGGCCAAGTAAGGTTTTTGTTTGCTTTAGTTATTAATAAATTAGATAGTAAGAAGTTCTGTTACTCAGTTATGATCTCTATCCCTTCATTTTAGTTATTCTCAGTTCTATCTCTTTATTTCAGTCATTTACAGTTATCGCCTTACATATTGAGTACATATTGTACTGACGCCCTTTCCGGGGCGCTACATTACTTTCCTGCAGGTATGGATAGACGAGGAGAAGATCCCTCTTAGCCTCTATCCAGGATTAGCAGAAGAGTCGGCTCCTTTCTTCTAGAGCTTATAGACATAAGGTTTACTTATTTTGATTGTACAGTTTATGGGTAGGTCGGGGCCCTATCCCGACCATCATATTACTCCTAGAGGCTTGCATATTGTTTTTATTTCCCTGTGGTTAGCTGTTATTGACCATGTGGGGCCTATATGTGTTTTAGTTTACGTGTTGGTCGTGTGGGGCCTTGTTTAGCTGGTAGATTAGTGGCCTTGTCGACCATAGTTTATCTTAGCACTGGTTTTACTTTACAATCATAACTAGACATTATGGTGGTCTTGTCGGCCCGTATAGAATTTATAGTTATTACCTGTTTTTGGTTAGTTGTTTTCCTCTACAGGTGACTATAAGGCCTTGTCGGCCGGAGGTTGTATTTACAGCCGAGATATAGCCCGTTGTTTTCTTGATTTGGGAAGTAAGCCTGCACCAAGAGTGCACAGGCCTAGTTAAGTCAGTTTCGATCCTAGTAGGACACCAGGTGCCAGTCATGCCTCCCAAGGTGGGGCATGACAAACTTGGAATCAGAGCAAGTCGTATCCCAGGGAGTCTGCAAGTCGTGCTAAGTGGAGTCTTGTCTATGGATGTTTTGTGAACCACATTCTATAGGCAGGAGGCTGCGAGGCATGATAGGATGGTTACTCTTTCTTCTTATCCAGTCTTGATAGAGATGTACAATATAGGGTTGAGTCCCTAAGCTTACCATATTCTTTTATCTACAGAGAAATGGCAGACCCACAACACACCACGACTTGCAGGAGATTGGATGTTTCAGCAGGAGAGGGCACTAGCAGGGTGCCTCAGTCAGAGTCAGCCCGATCTGAGGGCGACAGGGAGACTTCATCTCAGTCTCCCCAGCAGTCTCCACTACGTCAGGAGCCGTTCGGAGCAACAAATGTGACGGCATCGCCTCCAGCAGTCTCTATACCAATACCATAAAATCAGGAGGTTAGGAGCATTGTTTTCATGATAGCTCAGATGATGGTTGCACAGCATCAGACAGTGACGCCTATGGTCGCAGAGTTCAAGGGTCCGGGAATTTCTCGCACTGATCGAGCGGAGGACCCTCAGCATTTCTTGGATCAAATGCAGTGAATTTTCAGGGTGATGGATGCCACACCTGCAGAGTCGGTTGAGTTAGCGGTATTCCGGCTACAGGACATTGTAGTATTGTGGTACGAGAGTTGGGAGAGGTCCCGAGGAAGAGGTGTTTCCCCTCTAACCTGGCCCAGCTTTTTAGAGGCTTTCCTGGACCACTACCTACCACCGGAAATTCGACAGGCCCAAGTTGATCACTTTCTGCATCTAGAGCAGGGGACGATGAGTGTCCGGGAGTACACTATGAGGTTCAACTCCTTGGCCCGATATGCATCAGCTTTTGTAGATACCATGTTGTCTAGGGTGCACCAGTTTATTATAAGGGTGCACCCGCGCCTTATTATAAAATAATCTAGAGTATGTGGAGACTTGTATTGCAGCCACTCTGCCAGAGTACATGGATATTCCCTGCTTTCAGGCTTTTGCTCCGAATATTGAAGGGATCAGACAGCAGCAAAGGGAGATAAGAAGGGTAAATCTGGAGCGGCCGCCACTAGGCCGACCTAGTGATATGCAGGAGGAGTCCTAGGGTGGACGCAGCCATGATTCTCAAATGTACACCACCTGACCCCAGCCCACAACAGCAACACAGGGGAGTGGATCTGGTTGTCGGGGGCAGTTAGGACCCGGTGAGAGCTCATGATCAACAAGTTCATAGTAACCGAGAGGTGTAGAGCGTAGGCAGATTCACCATGCCAATTTTCCTCTCCTGCTTGCTCTGTCACCAAGTATGCGGTGTATGGTTCCACGGCATGTTATACCTGTAAGACAGGAGGGTCATCGGATGAGAGATTGTCTAGCCAGGGGTCAGAGTGATCAACTGACAAGATAGACCTTCAGTAGGGTCATGTGCCCCAAGATTCCAAGCAGGGCATAGGCCCTCAACTCCGCCGGCGCAGGCCGAGGCGTACTGCGGGCATCTAGTTCGGGTACCGGTCCATATCACACTTATGCCTTACCAGACGACAAGAGTAAGAGTCGTCGCCGGATGTGGTGACAGGCATAAAGTTGGACATTTACTCTCATTCTATTTATGTACCGATAGATCCGGGATCCACGTTGTCTTATGTTATACCATTAGTGGCTCCTGATGTTCGTATCACGCCGAAATTACTGAGACCTTTTTTCAGTGTCTACACTCCGTCGGTGATTCCATTATAGCTAAAAGGGTCTACCGAGGGTGCACAGTAGAAGTTGTTGGTCATCAGACTCTAGTAGATTTGATAGAACTAGAAATGATTGATTTCGATGCAATTATGGGTATGGATTGGTTAGCGCCATGTTATGCCAATGTAGAATGTTGGACCAAGACTGTCTGATTCCACTTTCCAGGGGAGGTTGTACGGGAGTGGAAAGGTAGTATAGCTAATGCCAAAAGGTAGGTTTATTTCATCTTCGGGTGAGAAAATTGATAGTGAAAGGATTTATTTATCATGTTGTCGTGGGTTCGTGATGCCCGCTGCACTTCCGACTCTCCAGTCCATTCCAGTAGTCACGATCTCTAGATGTATTCCAGATAAACTACCTAGCATTCCCCCAGAATTGGAAATCGACTTTGCAATTGATTTATTACTGGGTACTCTGTACTTATATTTATTCCTCTCGTACCGAATGGCTCCCGCCGAGCTCGAGAACTAAAGGAGCAGCTTAAAATATCTATTAGATAAGGGCTTTATCAGGCCGACTATTTCACCGTGGGGTGCACCAGTTCTATTTATACGAAAGAAGGATGGTTCCCCCTCCGCATGTATATAGATTATCGGTAGCTGAATTGTTACACCTCATAAATTCTCGACTCAGACGGCCTACTCGCATGTTGGTTAAGAGTTTTTGATGCCATACATGCTAGGAAAAGGCCCGGGGAAAGATTGGACAAGTGCTGTCGGCGCGTCGCATTCGACGTATCGCGACTATAAATCGCGATTCCATAAATGCTACATATATAAGTACCAAGAATACAAGCCTCCCACTTCGGTTTATTTCATTATCATTTCATAATTTCTAGTAACCACGAGAGAAACAGAGGGTGCGAAGTAATTTGATGAAATTTCTTCCGTTTACGCCGTCAACGGGGTCCAAACTCGAATTAATCTGTATACCGAGGTATTTAGCAGCAAGGTGCATTCCTCGGGTTTAGTTTCGTGAAATACGGGCCGGAGAATCATCGCTACCGAGCTAAGGCAGAGTGGAATTTCTCCAAATTAGTGTCAATATACTCCTAGCCCTAAAGTGAGTATTCTCCCTTTTGGACTTCTCGAGAAATAGCGAGTTTTCGACCGTTTTTCGATAAGCCAAATTGGGCTATATATATATCAAAAGAGATGTTTACGAAATATTAGTGGTATTTAGTTCTAATTGATATATATATATATATATATGAAAGCGCTGGGAGAAATAGCAAAAGTACCGCCGAACTACGCCGCTAGTCGGAAACTTCGAAGCAAAGGTATGTAAATCCAATTCTTCGGCGAGTTAGTAATCCAGTACAAGAAATAGCATGAAATATAGAAGAAAGAATTCAAGTCAAGAATTGAGTCCAAGATGAGTTTAGCAAGCGTGTTTTTGAATCTAGCAAGCATGTTTATAATATTATGATATATGTTTAGAATAAAAGTTAGTAAAGTAATATCAGACAGTCAGATAATATCCTGTGATATAGTATAGTCAGACAGTCGATAATATCTCGATGGGCGTATAGCGATCAGCCGATGATATCCCGTATACGTATAATTCAATATGAGAATCGCATAACACAAAAAGAGTTCAGAATGAGAAATCAGAACACAGATAGTATTTTCAGTTCAAACATGCTTGCTATTTGTGATTATTGATTATTGAGACTTGTTTGTGTTATGAGGGCACCCTTTGAGCGTCCTCGCCGCCCCGGGTTGGTAATCGTGTCGACCCACCGTGGGAGGGTGGGGATACGTCACTCCAAGGAGTGGCATGCCGTCCGGCAGTAGGACGAAGATGGGATGGAGCTTTCCATATCAGGCTGATCAGCATAGCATTACAAGCGCATCTTTATTGTGCGCTTGAGCCCAGTGGAACAAGACATGATACGCATTACGCTTACAGCTTTACAGTTTACAGTACAGGAGTCCTCCAGGCTCAGACACAGTTATTTATATTAGAGGCCATAGCCTGAGCTGGAGACCCAGGGGCCGGCACAGGTGCTCTGTAGTTAGTAGACGAAAGTGGAAGTGACTTATTTGGATGGTTTTGACCCGTGGTATATTAGATTGTTTGTTGGTTGGCACCTGGCTTATGGGGGATGGTATTGGTCCTTGCTTGTTATATATATGTATATGTATATATGTTATTTATTAGCTAATAGGATAGCAGATCGCCACGTCGATAGGTATGCTCCCGCTCAGCTCTCGCGATTTAAAGCCTGCTTGTGATTCTATCAGTTCAGACAGTTTCAGATATTTTCTACCGTTCAGAGTTTCTAGTTATGTTGTTTATATTCAGTTATGATCAGTTTGCTTTTGCATACTGGTACTGCGGGTACTGTCGCCCGTTTGGGGCGCTACATTATTTTGCCTGGCGGTGTACTCATGACGCAGGAGTCGATCCCTCGTAATTCCAGCCAGCTCATCGAGTCATCAGCTCCTGTCATCCGGAGCTAGACAGCTAGAGGTCTATTTCTATTTTGTACAGTGCCGGGTAGGCCGGGGCCCTGTCCCAACGATCTTATCGCATTCTTAGAGGCTTGCGCATTGTGTATATACGAGAATGACTGGGTTATCAGATGTTACAATACATGTGGCTATAGGGCCCGTCGGCCGGAGGCTGTATTTACAGCCGTTATATAGAGCCCATTGATTCCATGAATCTGAGTTAGAGCCAGCCAGGCACCAGATGTGCTTAGGCACGATAGTCTAGCAGCCTGTGTCCTAATAGGGCACTGTGTGCCAGTCACACCCCTCAAGGCGGGGCGTGACAAACTTGGTATCGTAGCAAATGTGTCCCACGGAGTCTGCAAGCCGTTCTAAGTAGGGTCTTGTCTATGGATGTTTTGTGCACCACATACTATAGGCAGGAGGCTGCAAGGCATGATAGGATGGTTACTCTTTCTTCTCATTCAACAAAGTATAGAGCCGTACGTATAGGGTTGAGTCCCTAAAACTTACCATATTCTTTGAATACGTATACAGTTAGACCACTGATATCCTATTCCGCATGTAAGATCGATATAGCAACAGGAGAGGGCACCAGCCAGTTACAAGGTAATTACAGCAGCAGGAGGAGGTATCAGACCTTCCCAATGATACCTTATCGGTATCATCCCTAGTATATTACTATAACTTCAGAATAGGAAGTTAGAAGCATAGCGTACATACAGTTGATTTATTTGTTATATATATATATATATATATAAGATCTGACTAAGACGATAGATAATATTAGATTATAGATAGGTGTGAGAAAGAGAGGGAAATGTAGGATTCTACCTCCATCTTTTCAGATGTGTTAATGCTCCATGCTTCGTTTCATTGCGTAAAAGGCCAAGTCCGCCATAACACGCTAACAACAACAAGATATACCTGCAAGATAATAGTTATGATTTCGGCTGTGATACCAAAAGGTAGGGCACAAGTGTGAATCAGATGGTTCGACTGCAAGCCAGAAGAAGTATAAGCTGGGACTTGACCAGTAACCTTATTAACAATGTAAGGCAGTACCTTGAACCCGTGAGCTCAGCTTTAAGCAAGATAAGGGGAGGAAATAGGAATACCAGATTTTTAGGGGAAATTAGAATCACCTCCATATTGATAGAATATCGTGTATAAAGGACTGCTCGGACTGACAGTTAAGAGACAGTGAGATTGCGGCTTAGAATGCTGCGGTACGTCCGCCTACTGAGAAGTTAAGAGACTATCGATACGTAGACTCTTAATTCTAAGTGCGCCTAGAGATAAGGTCTTAAAGAGATAGTTATGGGCTCTCAATAGCACTCTAAGGCCAAGGTTCGATATTGACCCCATGTTGTAAGAGTGGCGGAATTTTAAACAGCAGACCATAACTTAAGTGCAGGCGTTTGTTGCTTTCAAAATGGGATGAAAATCCATTGAAATGATACGAGAGGACTGAGATATCATTAGACTGTAGAAGCAAAGATATCAGCGTGTAGTATGAAATTCAGTAAAGTATGTCAGAGATTACGTATTACTACAAAATTCAGTATGTATTGTACATAGTTGTGCATTATATATATACAGATATCGTATATGTCATGAGTAGTCGGGCCATAGTTGGGCGTACACACGTATTCGGTTAGTCGCTAGGAAATAGTATACAGACGCACTCTCGTAGGACCCTCACAAAAAGGGGCAAAGTTAATCCGTGATTCACGTACGAAGCCATAGAAACTTTCTCGGTTCTTAGTTTATTGAGTTAACGGACTTATATTCTTGTTGCGATCTAGGCTTCGTAAGCTCACAAGAGTTGGTAGTCCGAATCGTAGTATATGATACTGGCCGAAGGCTCGTATTAACAGAAGCATCCCTAAAGATCGGGAGAATGCTATCGAATGTGCTAGAACCAGAATTAGAACCGAATAGGCATACGTCAGATGTTAGTAATACTGCACTATTTTTCCAAAAGATGTTAAGTGGTCGTACATCATTTTACTAGCCTTTGTAGGTGAGAGTCGGCCTTAGTCAACCTAGCAATATTATGTGGAACACCCCGCGAATCAGCCAGCCGTCCCAGTCAGACAAACCCGTGGGTACCCCAAGAAAGGGTCCACATCGTAGTCGAAGGATGTACTAGTACTTCGCTTGGTTCCTCGTAAGATATTCATGCTGCAGCCCTGTGCGGTAAGGCCGCTTTTTGCTGCACGGCTCATAAGACCGAGAATTTCCCTAACAGTAGTATAAATCCAAGTGATACGCACAAGGCGTAAGAAATTGGTAGTACTTGCCAGCAATAAGCATTAAGGCAAGGAGACCGGTAGGTTCTCATGAAGATCCAGGAACGGATTGCCCGAAAGTAAGCCTGACTCAAGAATGTAACCTCTACAATTGTTCAATTAGGAACAAAACAAGTTAGTTGTCTGCAACCCCTCAGTTATGCATGAGTTACAGATGTCCGAGTAGGACATTTAGAGCATCGTTAGACTATTAAGTAATGCTCGGGTCATTCAACTCAACATTCAGCTTATTCAAGGTTATTCACCCGTAATTATTAGAGATCATGATCACATCGTGATCCTCTCGATCAGCTACGGGCACATGGTGTGCGACGGTCGTTCAGGTTATCCCAGCAAAAATAGCCTTAGCACGCGTCCAAAAGGCCACAGATAAGCTCTAGTTATACCGGTAGATTACCCGTCGGTTTCTCCGGCATAACAAGCCAATATCACGGTCAATTATATGTCAAGTTTCTAAATGTGAATATTCTCAGATCAATTCGTAAGAGCACAGTAACAAACTCCCTTAGCCATAAATCTATGGGGAGTTTGGCGTAATTGCAGCCCGAACAAATGAATTGGCTCGAGAAATACACTAATGAGCCGCTTAGTCAGTTGTAAAGGTATAAACAGAGGACAACAGACAGAATTCAAAACCGCAAAGGTCGCCGTTGGTTGTGTAAGTAAAGGGAACGGAAGCAAAGATCTTGACTCGGTTCGACTTAAAGACAGTTCAGCAAGGAAAAGTGTCAAATTTTAAGGTAACTGAGGATGAAGTGTTGCGATATAAAGGCCGCTCTCGTGTTCTAGATATTTCAGGCTCCGCCAGACATCATGAATGAGGGCACATTACACTCGCTATTCTCTCCACCCAGCGCGACGAAATTGTACCACGATATCAAGGAAATCTTACCGGTGGCCAAGTATGAAAAGAGAAATACCCGAATTTGTAGCCCAATGTCCTAATACCAACAGTAAAAGAGGAACAATTAAACCAAGCGGGTTAACTCAGACATAGTTGTGCTTCCTGAAATAGAAGCAAAGTGAACATGGACTTTGCAGCGTGATTACCCGTACCAGACATAGACATGACTCCATTTGGGTAATAGTTGACAGATTGACAAAGCACCCCACTTCCTACTGCTGAAAGCCACTTTCCGCCGAAGATTATGTCGGAATTGTATATCGTAGAAATAGTTAGATTACATGGTGTTCCAGCATTCATTATCTCCATGCAGGAGCACAATTTACAGCTAGATTTTGGCAGTCATTTCAGAGAGGTCTGGGAACACAGATCAATTTGAGCACAGCATTCCACCTTAGACAACATGGACAGTCAACGCACTATTCGTACGCCGAGGATATGCTACTGCGTGTGTGCTAGATTTTTGGAGGTAGCCGGGAAGAGGATTTGCCACTAATTGAGCTTGCTTATAATAATATCTATCACTCTCGCCTATCCAGATGGCGCCCTTGGAAGCATTGTATGGGCGAAATGTTGATCGCCGCTGGCCGGTTTGGAAGGGAGAGTCGGCGCTGACAATGCATATCATTCAACAAATAAGAGGAGAAGGTAAAGCTTATCGAGAACGCCTACCGACTGGTACGTATTCGTAAATCGTATACCGATGTGCGGCGTAGAGACCTGGAATTTGATGTGAATGACTCCGGGTATTTCTGAAAGCATTCCAATGAAGGGAGTGAGGAGATTTAGAAAGAAAGGCAAGCTTAGCCAGAGATTCGTTGGGCCTTATCGTATTCGTCGAAGAATAGGGCCAAGTGGCATATGAGTTGAACTTACCTCCAGAATTAGAATCATTCATCCGGTCTTTTCACGTGTATCTATGCTAAGAAAGTGCACGGAGACCCATCCAGAGTAGTCCCAATCCGTGATATCCAGTTACTTAAGAGCCGGCTCTGCGAAGAGGTTCCTGGTTATTCCAGACGTGATGATTCGTGATTGAGAACCAAAGATATCACTTCAGTCAAGCGTACTATGGCGTAACAGAACCGAGAGGAGATGACTTGGGAGGCAGAGGAAGATATGAAAATCAGATATCCTCACTTGTTTCAAGCCTAGTCACCAAGAGTTATGTTAGTATTGCTATTTTATACAATGCCTTATCGTATATGTATAAATGAGATGACCGACTTAGCCTTTTATGAGATGAATGCTATAGCACAGGGTAGAGTGTCTGTATTGGACTTTTCTGCATTTCAGGTTTTGAGATAGTCCATATTATAGTGGAAACTCGCCAAAATTTTTCTAGGAAATAAGTTGAGTGTTGAGAATTCCATAGATAGAAGTTTACATTTGAGGACGAATGTTCTTAAGGGGGAGGGAGAATGTTACACCCTGTACCTCGACCCGTAGATGGCCTACTGCATGTCGGTTAAGAGTTTTTGAATGCCATACATGCTAAGAAAAGGCCTGGGGAAAGATCGGACAAGCGCTAAGTCGGCCGTTGCCGCATTCCACAATGCGACTTATAAGTCCCAAGAATAAAATTCTCCCACTTCGGTTTATTTCATTATCATTTCATAATTTCCAGTAACCACGAGAGAAACAGAGGCGTGAAGTAATTTGATGAAATTTCTTCCATTTACGCTGTCAAACGCGGTCCAAACTCAAATTAATCTCGTATACCGAGGTATTTAGCAAAGAAGGGAGCATTCCTACCGGTTTAGTTTCATGAAATTCGGCCGGAGAATCGTCATGTGCTACCGAACTAAGGTAAGTTGAATTGCTCCAAATTAGTGTCAATATACTCCTAGCCCTAAAGTGAGTATTTCTCCCTTCTGGACTTTCGAGAAATAGCGAGTTTTCTACCGTTTTTCGATAAGCCAAAGTTTGGGCTATATATATCAAAAGTGATGTTTTCTTCCGGAATATTAGTGTATTTAGTTCTAATTGATATATATATAAATGCAGTTGGGAGAAATAGCAAAAGTACTGGCCGAACTACGCTATTGGGTCGGAAACTTCGAAGTGAAGGTATGTAAAGCTAATTCCTTCCGGCAAGTTAGTAATCCAAGACAAGAAATAGCGTGAATATAGAAGAAAGAATCTCGTGTCAAGAATTGAGTCCAAGATGAGTTTAGCAAGCGTGTTTTTGAATCTAGCAAACATGTTTATAATATTATGATATATGTTCAGAATAAAAGTTAGTAAAGTAATATCAGACAATGTGATAATATCCCGTATACAAAAGATAGTCGCATGTACGCATAATATATCGATACGTATAGCCAAACAAATGATGATATCCCGTGACAAGATAATTCGCATGAGAATCGCATAACACAAAAAAGAGTTCAAAGAGAAATCAGAATCAGATAGTATTTTTTAGTCAAACATGCTTGCTATATGTGATTATTGATTGTTGAGACTTTGTTTGTGTTATGAGGGCACCCTTTGAGCCGTCCTCGCCGCTCCCCGGGTTGGTAATTGTGTCGACCCACCGTGAGGGTGGGGATACGTCACCCAAGGAGTGGCATGTCGTCCGCAGTAAGACGAAGATGGGATGGAGCTTTCCCATATCAGGGCGATCAGCATAGCAGTATAGATTACCTTGCTGTGCTTTGCGCCCAGTGAATGACATGATACGCATTACGCTACAGCTTATAGTTTATAGCATGAGTCCTGGGCTCAGACACAGTTATTTATATCAGAGGCCATAGCCTGAGCTGGAGACCCAGGGGGCCGGTAGAGGTGCTCGTAGTTAGTAGGACGAAAGTGGAGTGACTTATTTGTTTGGATGGTTTTGACCGTTAGTAGGGGTATATAGATTGTTTGATCGGTTGGCACCTTCCGCCTTATGGGGATGGTATTGGTCCTTGCTTGTTATATATATGTATATGTATATATGTTATTTATTAGCTAATAGATAGCAGATCGCCACGTCGACAGGTATGCTCCTGCCTTATTCTCAAAACAGAAAAGCCCGTTTCATTCTATCGGCTCTGATGCCGTATATTTTCTACCGGCTCGTAGTTTCTAGTTATGTTGTTTATATTCCGCTATGATCAGTTTGCTTTGCATACTCAGTACCAGTGGTACTGACGCTGTTTTGGGTGCTGCATTATTTGCCTGCAGGTACTCATAGACGAGGAGCCGATCCCTCGTGATTCCAAACAAATTTCATCAGTCATCACCGCCATCCCGGAGCTAGACAAATAGAGGTCTATTTCCTTTCTTTTGTTGTGGCTGAAGATGGGTAGGCCGGGGCCCTGTCCTGACCATCTTATCAGTATTCTTAGTGGCTTGCAAATTGTGTATATATATCTCCCGTGGTTAGTTGTACCAGTACTGTGAGGGGCCGTGTGTTTGTTTAGTTGTTTAGTGTTGTTGATTGTGCTGGCCGTGTGGGGCCGTATTCGATAGTAGTGGTGACCCTACTGGTCACGTAGATGTTCAGTATTCATTATATTGAGTTAGGGATAACTAAGACAGCATGGTGGCCTTGTCGGCCCGCATAGGTTTCCTTATATGAGAATGACTCGTTAGCCGATACATAAAGACAAAGCCTATAGGCCCACAAATTCGAGGCCGTATTTACAAATGCTATATAGCTCAAGATTCCTTGAATCTGAGTAAGAGCCAGCTAGGCACCAGATGTGCTTAGGCACAAAGTAGTCTAGCAGCCCAGGTCCTAATAGGGCACCAGGTGCCAAATATACCCCCCAAGACGGGGCGTGACATGAATAAAGTCACTATCAAGAACAAATACCCAATTCCCAAAATAGATGACTTGTTTGATCAGTTATAAGGAAAAGTATTTCTCAAAAATTGACTTAAGGTCAGATATCATCAGGTTCAGGTTCGAGAGAAAGACATTCCAAAGACGCTTTTAGGACTAGGTATGGCCACTTTGAATATCTAGTCATGTCCTTCTGGCCGACGAATGCTCCAAACAGTTGTTCACGGACTTGATGAATAGCATCTTCAGGCTGTATCTGGACCTGTTTGTGATAGTATTTTTTAATGATAATTCGCATATTCCCACTGTGAGGCATATCACCAGGATCACCTTACGAATAGTCCTCCAAACTATCAAGAATCTCCACTGTATGTGAAGTTTTCTAAATGTGAGTTTTGGATGATTCAGCGGGTCTTTCTAGCCACATTGTGTCGTATGCCGGTATATAGGTAGATTCGCGGAATATTGAAGCAAGAAAAACATGGCCTAGACTTACAACTCCGACCGAGGTTTGTAGTTTCCTAGGTTAGCCGGTATTTGCTGTAACGTTTCCGTGGAAGGATTTTCTACCTTAGCAAGGTTTTGGACTTAGTTAACTCAGCAAACAATTTCACTGGACTAAAGCATTGTGAAAAGAGCTTTCTAGAGTTGAAAATATATTGACATTGGCACCAATCCTAGATTTTCAAGAAGGCTCAAAGGGTTATGCAGTATATTATGATGCTTCTGTGTCGGATTGGGGTGTGTCTCGATGCAACACGGTAAGTTAATTGCTTATTGTTCGAGACTAAACCTAAGAAAAATGTTACACCTCGTAAGATTCCCGCACCTAGATGGCCTATCTCGCGTTGGTTAAGCATATTTGAAAGCCATACATGCTAGAAAAAGGCCCGGGAAAAGATCGGAAGAGAAGACTGCCGAACCATTATGAAGGAGTCGGGCGTAGCCCCTCCGCGATGGCACCGTGTCACGGAGAGCACCGCTGCTGGCTCCGTGACACGCTGGGCCTGTCCAGGCCCAAGTATATAAAGCCCCCACTTCGGTTTTAAGTGATATACTTCATTTGATATTTCCAGAAAACGCAGAGAACAAAAAGGAGAGACGAAGAGGGTAATTAAATTATCATTTGATTACGTCAAACGTAGTCTAATTCTAAATTAACCTCAGGTATCGAGGTAGTTAGCAGCAGAGAGCATTCCAACGGATTTTGTTTCACGAAATATGGCCGACGAATCGTCGAGCTACCGGACTAAGGTAAGTAGAATTGCTCCAAACTAGTGTCAATGTGCTCCTAGCCATAAAGGGAATACTTCTCCTTCCGACTTCCAAAATAGCGTTTTCGACCGTCTTTCGATAAGCCTAAGTTTAGCTATAACTATATCGAAAGTGACGTTGTCTTCAGAATAGTGTTGTATTTAGTACTAATTGATGTGTATATGAATGCAGCTGGGGAGAAATAGCCGGAGTACCGACCGAGCCTCGTCCGACAATGGATAACTCGAGGTTAAGGTATGTGAAGTAGTTTCTTCGGCAAGATAGTAGCCTTAGCTTTATAAATCATAGTAAACTCCGTAATTGAGTTCTCGGAGTTGAATGTTGAGTATTGAGCAAGTTTAGTAAACTGGGTTTGCGTTGCCATATCGCACTCAGTTCGAAAGTTAGTAAAGCATGCGCCATAGGGCGAGTTAGCATTCCAGATTCAGTATAGCCTATTGTATGATTAGCAAGCATGTTGTAGAATAAAAGATACACAGAGATTTTTTATAATAAAGTGTAAAATAAAATCGCATAGACAAACATAGTATTTGGCTACAAACTAGCCATCCGTACAGATGATATCTTGGCTACAGATTAGCCATTCAGACAGATAGTATCCTGGCTACAGATTAACCAAATAGCTTGAATAATGATTACAGAATCGCATAAATCGCAAAGAATCGCATAATACGTAAAGAGATCAATTAAGAAATCGATTTTATTTTATTTTTCAGCTAAACATGCTGGTATTTATAAAGTATTTGTTTGTTGAGACTTGATGTGGTGTGAGGGCATCTTATTGAGTATCCTCGCGCCCCCGGGTTGGTAATCATGTCGCCCACCGAGCGGGTGGGCTGGCGCCACTCCAAGAGTGGCATGTCGTCCCCGCTTGACTTAAGATGGGATGAAGCTTTCCCTATATCAGTCCGATCAGCACTACAGTACAGATAGCCTTGTTGAGCAAGTGTCCAGGGAAACGTATACAGTTACAGCTTACGCTTTTATAGTACAGAGTCCTCCCACTCGTACACGGTTATTTATATTTCTGAGGCTATGGCCCGGTGCTTTGAGACCCACAGGGGCTCTGCAGAGGTGCTCCTAGTGACAGATGAGTGGAGTGACTTATTTTTGGCTGGTTTTGACCCGGGTAGGGGTATATAGATTGCTTGCTTGCTTGGCGCCATCCCATATGCGGGGGTTGGTATTGGCTCTTTCTTGCTACTTGTATATCTATTTGGTGCTATATATTAGTTAATGCATGCCAGGCCGCCGCATCTACAAAGTACACTTCTGCCCTATCAATACAGAAAGCCTGATTCAGTTCATATCACCTTCTTCAGATTCGCTATCTCCCTGCCATACGTAATTGCTAGTTGTGCTATCTATATTCAGCTTGTATTCGGGCCAGTATTATTTCGCTGTTTTGCATACTCGCACCACGTGCAGACCGACGCCAAGCGCTGCAATACTTGGCTCGCAGGTACTCATAGACGAGGAGGTGATCCCTCGCGGATTCCAGCCAGCTATAGAGTCATTAGCTCCTATCATCCGAGTCCGATTTCCAGAGGTGTAGCTCTTTCCTTTGTTGTACAAGATGGGTAGGTCGGGCCCTTCCCCATCATTTCTTTCGCACTCATAGAGGCTTGCAGATTGTATGTATTTATCTCCCTGTGGTCAGTTAAGCCGGTCGTGTGAGGCCGTGCAGTTTGATATATAGTTGTTTAGTATTTCGTTCTATGTTGGCCGCAGTGGGGCCATAGTTTGATAGTAAAGTGGTGACCTTGACGGCCACGTAGCCTTTCGCATTCATTTGCTGAGTTTCAGATGACTAGACAGCATAGTGGCCTTGTCGGCCCGCATAGGTTCCTTGTTATTATAATGTTTCGGTTAGTCACGATACATTCACAGTGGTTATAGGCCAATGGCCTGGAGGCCGTGCTTACAAATAAGCATAGCCCTTGCTTTAAACCCGAGATAGAGCTAGCCAGGCACCAGATGTGCTTAGGCTCAGTAGTTAGCAGTCCAGGTCCTACTAGGGCACCAAAGCGGGCCATACCCTGTGGCGGGGCGTGGATGAAAAACATGAAAAGAATTACCCCACCCACAATATAGAATTGGCGGCAATAATTCATGCCTTGAAAATATGGAGGAACATTCCGTATGGCGCTCATGTAGATATTTCTATCGATCATAAGAGCTCCGGTACATTTTCACACGTAAAGAGTTGACCTACTACAATACGCCGGTTAGAGCCGTTGAAAGGATGTGAATATTTTATATCACCCAGAAGAGCCAATGTTGCAGCGTATGCCCTCAAATACCCATGGGAAGTCTCGGCATATTTGAAGCCCAAACATAGGGAATAGGCTCGACAATTGCATCAGCTTAGCCGCTTGGTTGTACGTATAGTAGATTCCTGTGTGACAATGGGAGTACACTCGTAATACGGCAAGATCATCATTGGTTGTGGAAGTGAAAGAACAATGCGACGTAAGACCCTAACCGGGTTCATCTCAAGGATAAGTCTCAAATGTAGGGAAATAGCGGATTTCAAGGTAACTAAAGACGAAGTTTTGGGATATAGGGATCGCCCGTGTTCCAAATGTGCTAGGACTTCGCCAGCCACAGATCATGGGAAAGGTACATTATTCTCAAGTACTCTGTTCATTTGGGTTCAACAAAGACGTATCATGATATAAAAATTACCGGTGGCCGGGAATGAAAAAGGGAGATCGCAGAATTTGTAGCTGAATGTCCTAATTGCCAAGCAGTGAAAGCCGAACATAAACCCAATCGGATTGACACAGATAGCAGCATCTATGGAAATGGGAGGCGCTTAATAGGATTTTGTAAATGTGGTTTCCGTACCATACTTGCATTTGATTCCATCCGGGTGATTGTTGACAGATTGACGGTCAACTCATTTTCTCATTAAAAACCACTTTCAACTCGGAGTATGCCGAGCTTTACATCGTGAAATAGTTAGATTACACGGTGTCTGTTGTCCATTATTTCGATAGAGGGGCACAATTCACATTTAGGCTCGGCAACTCTTCAAAGAGGATTGGGAACACAGGTTAACCTGAGTACACTCCCTTCCATCCTCAAATAGACGGGTAGGTAGAAAGCACAATTCAAACGCTCGAGGAATTAACATTTCTGGGCATGTGTTGGATTTTGGGGGCAGCTTGGATGAAGACTTATATTTGAGTTCACACCACATAATAGTTTTACTTCGGAATCAAGATGCACCCTTTGGTGAAGCTTTATATGGGCGGAAGTACAGATCTCCAGTCAGTCGTGCTACAGAGCGGTACGCATAGGCTGAGTCCCTAAAACTTATTACATTCTTGTCTACAGATAAGAATGGCGTATCAACACACCCCGCCACCAAAAAGTGTAAGATTAGACACAAAGAATGTGGAGAAGGCACCAGCCAGGATGCCTCGCTCGCCGTAGCCGCCCGATCCGAGGGCCACATAGAGTGTTTCATCACATCCCTAACAAAGAAGGCCCCCTCACATCAGGGAGCCATAAGCACTACACCGCCCCGATAGCTCCCGTACCTCGCCATCGTATCGGAGGTACGTAGCGCCGTAGGTTATGTTGGCACAAATGATGGCCACACAGCCACACCGCCACCAGAGCGTGCCAGTCTTCTGTGTGGGTCAGCAAGCCTGTGGTCGTGGAGTTTGGCACCGGGTCCACAATACTGTGGTCGATCGTGCAGAGACCCTCAGACTTTTAGGATCAAATGTAGAAAATTTTCCTGCTATGCATGTGACCCTTCAATCAATTGAGTCAAGTAAGAGCCAAGCAGGGACATAGTCGTACTATGGTACGAGAGTCGGGAAAGGTTCCGAGGAGAGATGTTACCCTCCGACCTCGACCAGCTCTCGGAGGCCTCCTAGACCGTTACTTGCCACGCAGAGATCCTAAGCAGCCCGATGGATCGCTTGCATCTAGAGCAGGGGGCGAGGAGCGTACGCGAGTATGCTTTGCGCTTTGACTCCTTAGCCCGCTATGCTCCAGCATTTGTTGATACTATTGTCTAGAGTTCACAGATTTATTATGGGGCCGAACCCTAAATATACCGAGGCATGCATGACTATACGTTACGAGAGGACATGGATATCAGCTCTCGAGTACAAAGCCTCGTCGTACTACGAGGGCCTTAGACAAAGCAAAGAACAAAAAGGGTGAGACGACAAGTCGTGAACAAATGGCTGCAGTGAGACGCATCCGACGATATGCAAAGGGAGGCTTAGAGAGGACCCAAAGCTACCTACTCATCGCATAGACCCCTAGACCCCCACTTCCGCCACGCAGCTAGCAGCCGGGTAGATCCGCCATCGAGGGCAATGAGCCTGCAGCGCTGCACGCAGATTCCCGCAGCGTAGAAGGGGAGAGCAGAGCACGTTCACACCCTCACCCTGCCCTTATTGCAATCGACTCACACACCTGAGCTTGTAGATATGGCTCGGTGTTATATTTGGCGCGGTGAGGGGCACCGACAGAGATTGGTCCGACTAGAGTGTGAGGCGAGACAATGATTGTGGGATCCGCAGGCCACGAGCTCCAGCAGCCTTGGTAGGGCGTAGGCCCTCAGCTCAACAGCTGAGGCCGAGGTAGATCAGAGCCTCCAGCTCAGGTAGGGAATGGGCTCAAACCGTACTTATGCACTACCAGGAGACATGACTCCCGAGGCGTCTCCATGTAGTAACAGTACGATGACTATCTGTTCATCCCCTGCTTATGTACCGATTGATCCAGGATCCACTTTTCATATATTATTCCCATTTGTAATAATGAAAGTTCAATATCGCACCAGAATTATTACAAACTCTTCAATATCCACACCCGCGGTTACTCTATAATAGCTAGCAGAATTTACCGAGGGTGTACAAGAGGTTGCCGACTTACTCACAAAAGAGATCCGCAGAGCTAGAAATGATAGACTTCGATTCCATAATGGATATGGATTGGTTAGAATGTTGGACCAAGACTCCGTCCGATTCCACTTTCCAGAGAGGCAAGCAGTGGAGTGGAAGGGCAAGACAAATACGCCAAAAGGTAGGTTTATTTCCTACCTTCAAACAGGAAATTGATAACTAAGGGATGTATTTACCACCTAGTCAGAGGTTCAGGATGTTCGAGCAGAATCTCCGACACTCCAGACTCCTGTCTTGGCAGAACGAATTCCCCGATGTGTTTCCGGATGAGTTACCCGGGCATTCCCCGTAAAGGGAAATAGATTTTGCTATTGATTTGTTACCAGCAACTCAAACCCTATATCAATTCCTCCCTATCGGCTCCGCATAACTCAGAGAATTAAAGGAGAAGTTGAAAGATTTGTTAGATAAAGTTGGTTTTATCAAATGAGTATTTCACCATGGGGTGTGCCATTTCTATTTGTGAGAAAGAAAGATGGCTCACTCCGTATGTGTATAGATTATCGGGCAAACTTGAATAAAGCTACGGTGAAGAATAAATAACGCTTCCTGCATTAGATGCGATTTATTTGATCAGCTACAGAGGAGCCGATACTTCTCCAAGATTGACTTCTGCGGTCCGGATATCATCAAAGTTCGAGTACGTGAGTGATATCCCCAAGACTGCTGCCTTCAGAACCCGATACGACCACTTTAAATTTCTAGTTATGTCCTTTGGATTGACGAATGCCCCAGCAATATTTATGGACCTCGATGAATAGCATTTTCGCACCATACCGACTCGTTTCGCGATATATTTATTGATGATATTCTCGTGTATTCTCGCTCGCGCATCACTGTATCTACTCTACGGATAGTGCCCGTGATCCTCAAGGACCGTCGCTTATATGCTAAGTTTTCCAAGTGTGAATTCTGGCTTAACTCAGTAGCCTTTTTAGCGCACATTGTGTTGATGCTGGTATACAGTTGACATGTAGAAAATAGAAGCAATAAACATGGACTAGGCTCTACTACTCCGACTCGAAGTCCGTAGTTTCCTGGGCTTAGCCGGATATTACAGGAGGTTTGTTGAAGGGTTCTCTACTATAGCGGCACCTCTGACCAAACTGACGCAGAAAGCAAAGAAAGTTTCAAGGGGATGAGGTACGTGAGCGAGTTTCTAGAATCGAAGATGACAACTCCTCCGCCCTGTTAGCATCACTGAAGGTACAGAATATTCAGTGTATTGCGACGCATCGTGCGTCGGGTTGGGTTGTGAGTTGATGCAGCATGGTAAGGTGATTGCATATGCTTCCAGACAGCTGAGGAAACCTGAAAAGAATTTACCCTACCCACGACTGAGTTAGCCGCAGCGATCCACGCTTTAAAGATGTGGAGACATTACTTGTATGGCGTCCATGTGAATATTTTTACAGATCATAAGAGCCTGGCGTTATATCTTCACCCAGAGGGAGTTGAAACCCGTGACAGCTGTCGCTGGTTGGAATTGCTAAAAGATTATGACGTGATATTCTGTATCATCCGTAGAAGAGCCAATGTTGTAGCAGACATGCTCTTAGTCGTAAGTCCATGGGAAGTTTGGCGTATTTGCAGCCCGAGCAAGCTGGGAATTAGTCAGGAGATACATCAGTTAGCCAGCCTAGCTGTTAGTATAGCATAAATGTAAGAGGGACAACAGAGCGGTGCACTGAACACCGCTCATGTCATCCTTAGTTGTAAGTGAAAGAACTAAGAATATGAAGATCCCGACTCGATCCAAATTAAGGACAATATTCTCAGTGGGAAAGCGACAGATTTCCGTGTAGCGTAGAGGATGGGGTGATGCTTTGTAAAGACCGTCTCTGTGTTCTAGACGTTTTAGGGCTTCGCCAGCAAGACATGAATGAGGTACATTGCGCCCGCTATTCTTCCAATTCCTACGACGAAATGTACCAGATATCAAAGAAACTACCGGTGGCCAGTATGAAAAGAAAAATTGTTGAATTTGTAGCCCAGTGTCATAATTGCCAACAGGTGAAAGCAGAACACAGAAACCTGGCGGGTTAACTCGTGACATAGCTGTGACTCTATGGAAATGGGAAGCAGAATATGGATTTGTATGTGATTATCTCGCACTAGACATAGACATGACTTATGGGTGATAGTTGACATGTTGACAAATCAAATTCATCCTCAACCAATGAGAACTACTTTCTTAGAAGGAAGATTATGCCGAGTTGTACACGAGAAATAGTCAAATTGCACCTGAGCGTATCCATTATTTATAGAGGAGCACAGCTTTTACGGCTAGATTTGCGTCGTTTTAGAGAGGTCTCGGTATTTAGATTAATTTGAGCACCACATTCAACCCTCAGACAGATAGGCAAGCAGAATGTACAATTAAAACGATCGAGGATATGTTACAAGCGTTTGTGCTAGATTTTGGTGGCAGAATGGGATGAGCATTCGCTCCAATCAAGTTTGCTTATAATAGCTATCACTCGCCTATCCGTATGGCGCCTTTCGAGGCATTCTATGAGTGAAAATGCGTATCGCCGCTGGCTGTTTTGAAATAGGAGAATCAGCGTTGATTGGGCCAGACATTGTTCTAAAGCAAATGAGGAGAAGGTAAAGCTTATCGTGTGAACGCCATCGACCGCTACGTGAGCCGCTAGATATCATATGTAGATGTGCTGCACAATCCTGGAATTGGCGGTGAATGATCCGGGTATTTTGAAAGTGTCTCCGATGAAAGGGGTGATGAGATTTGGCAAGAAAGGTAAGCTCAGTCCAAGATTTGTTAGCCTTATCGATTCGCCGAAAGATAGGCCAAGTGGCATATGAGTTGAACTTGCCTCCTGCATCATTAGGAATCCGTTCATCCTGGGCCTTTCATGTATCCATGCTCAGGAAATGCATAGGAGACCCGTCCAGAGCAGTCCAAGTCCAGGATATCCAGGTTACGTAAGAGCTGGCCTACGAAGAGGTTCCAGTAGCTATCTAGATGCATGTATTCGCAGATTGAGAACTAAAGATATTGCGTCTCAGTCAAAGTATTGTGGTGTAACAGAACCGAGAGGAGATGACGTGGGAGGCGGAGGCCATATGAAAGCTAGATATCCACACTTGTTTCCAGGCCCAGACATGTGCATGTTAGTAATTGTTACCTATGCAGTACCCTATGGTTGAATATGTATGAATGAGAAAGATTGATGTTTGGCTATCAAGTGAACTTTTTAGTGTTGTGCAGAGTACCTGTATTGACTTTTCGTGTTTCAGGTTTTTGGGATAGTCCATATTACAGGGAAACTCTGCCGAAATTTTCCTAGAAACAAGTTGAGTTAGTCGAGAAGTCCTCTAGATAGCAGTTTTCTCATTCATGACTTAATGTTCTGAGGGGGAGAATGTTACACCCCGTAAGATTCTCGCACCTAGATGGCCTATTCGCGCCTTGGTTAAGCATATTTGAAAGCCATACGTGCTAGAAAAAGGCCCGGGAAAAGATCGGACGAGAAGACTATCGGACCATCGCGGAAGGAGCAGGGGCAGAACCCTCGCGATGGCACCGTGTCACGGAGGCGGGCCACCGCGTTGGCCCCGTGACACGCTGGGCCTCGTCCAGCCCAAGTATAAATCCCACACTTCGGTTTTAAGTGACATACTTCATTTGATATTTCAAAAAACGCAGAGAACAGAGAGAAACGAAGAGGGTAATTAAATTATCGTCTGATTACGCTGTCAAACGTAGTCCAAATCTAAATTAACCCTCAGTATCGAGATAAGGGGTATATTTATATGCCAAATCATGCACTCACCACGCATAGCTTTTGCCTTGTTTGTCTAATAATGTGTGTACATTCTCATGTAAATTGTACGAAGTGTGATTTTATACTAACCAACATGATTAGCGTTGTTTTGTAGGAAAACATGCTTTGATGAAGAATAATGACATGTTGGTAGAAATCGAAGATGCACTCAGGAAATCCAGCAAGGAAGCGGTTGGTCACAAGGATCGCGTGGCTCCGCGATGGAGCCGTGACACGCTGCCATCGCGGATGCACTCTGCCTGGGATGGAAAATTCCAATAAATTCCAGTGAGGGTCCGCGATCCGGCCGCGTTACTGCTGGGATTAAATTCGCGACTTTGCATTTCCTGCAGAGGGTCCGCGATTGCACCGTGACACGCTGGCCATGCTCCGCGATGGCCAGCCGTGCCACGTTGGAAGCAATTACCTGCGGACACCTGCAGGGCTTCATAGCAGCACCGTGTCACGGAGGCAGTGCTCCGCGATGCACCCGTGACACGTTGCTTGTTATTTCGGAAAAATTTATCCCTAGTATAAATAGAACACTTAGGTTCATTTTTAATTAGTCTGACTTGGTGGAGCAAGAACGTGGGTTACATGCAGCTGAGAGGACGAAACTTCCAGGGTTTTCTCATCCCTTTCTTCTTCTTTTTCAATTGTTTGTATGATTAACATTCATTTAACGATGTTCAATCCACAAATGAGTGGCTAATTCTCTTCTTTGCCGAGGTTATGAACTATCGTGTTGAAATGTAATTATTGATTGCTGGCTTATTCTATTTTCTTCCATGGTTGTTCTATTAAATTCTTGTTCTTACTACATTAATATCTGGCCAATGTTAACGTAAACCAAAAGTCCGGTTTCACCCGAGAGGGCAAGAAATTGGAAAGTTGTGAATTAATAGGATATGATCTGTTCTTGGTTTGGGAAAATTGGGAATTGATTTACTCGTGGATAGAAATATACTGAAAGTCGTATTAGTCATGTGTGGAATCGGGTTTTGTATAGCTAGAACTTGAATTCCTT
Source organism: Datura stramonium (assembly GCA_018107945.1). Taxonomy (NCBI): domain Eukaryota; kingdom Viridiplantae; phylum Streptophyta; class Magnoliopsida; order Solanales; family Solanaceae; genus Datura; species Datura stramonium. The sequence goes on from JACEIK010002613.1 coordinate 28,364, forward strand.
CTTATCACGAAAATGTAGGTGGAAGGATTCATGATTCTAAGTTGGGTTAAATACGAGAGTTTTAACTAATATTAGTTGCGACTAGCAACCGGAGGAAAAGATAAACCATGTACATCGATAGTTCATTTCTTTACATGTTCTTTGTAGCCTCAAAGATGCTCTCATTCATAGTTCGACTAACCGTATAGATATCTTAGTTTAGTGTAAAAATTATATTTTCCAAAACAAACAACTTTTCTTTACACTCGCTGGGTCTCATTGTTGTAGTTGTAGTAAATTAACACCTAAAAAGGTTTCACCCCGTATTCCTATTCCCGTGGGTTCGATATCTTGCCTAAAAAGAGCCAATGTGATACTTGTACTGACCCGCACTTGCGGCTCATCAAGTTTTTGGCGCCGTTGCCTGGGAATAGGCAATTGGTGAAATTTTAATATTTATTTTACGTGTTAGTTTGCTATTTCAATATTTTAGTGTTGACAACTTGGTCTTAGCCTGTATTTTGCGGAAAACAGATTCTGTTGAACACCGGCAAGAGACAAAGGTTTGGTGGATCCATCCTTAGAGCCGGAAAGACAGTTTCATCGCCAACAGAGAGAAGCTCTAGAGAGAAAGTTGCAGTTGCTCAGACAAACTATTATGGAGCAACCATAGAATCCACTAATCGTGCAGGCGCGACTAGTGCCCGAGGAATTAGCAACCAGCTGCCTCGCGATGTGGCAATCCCACATGCTAGTAATGTTACATCTAGTATCTGCAACCTGAGCCAGGAGGGAGGTTCGAGCTTAAACAGAATATGGTGCAATTGCTGCACACAAGGGCAGTTTACAGGTCCCCTCACGAGGACCCACAACAACATCTCGAATTTTCCTGGAGATAAGTGACACTTACATCCAACTGAGTGTCAATGATTACGTCAGGGCTTACACTTTTCCATGTTCACTTTTGGGAGATGCCAAGAGGTGGCTGAAAGCCGAGCCACCAAACTCTATCACCTCATGGGATGATCTGTAAAGAAGTTCTGATCCGATTCCTTCCTCCGATAAAACAAATAGGCTTGAATTCAAATTCTAAGTTTTAAACAAAGGGAAGGAGAGGATCTGTATCAAGCTTGGGAGAGATTTAAATCATTGTTGAGGGACTCGCCCTCATCACCATCAAATGATGTGTCGGTGCACACTTTTATAGAATGTTTGGAACCCCACACAAAATTTTGGCCGGATTCGGCACTGGGACAAGCTTTAGAAAAGACTTATGAGGAGCTCAGATATTTTGTTTAATCAGATTTCGCAGTGGAACCGTGAGTGGAATGCGGACTCTTCAAGGGAGGAGCAAGGAAAGCACTGAGTCTTGAAGTGGATGGGCTTACGCCTATCGGGCCGTACGTATAGCTGCCTTGCAGGATCAATTGAACACCCACTTCGGCAACATGAACTTGAGCCGCCTCAAGCCCTGAATGCAAAGGCAGCCAGATGGTGTGAAGTGTGCGGGAGCAATGAACACTCACTCGAGTGCTGTGAGCAAATCCACTGATGAACTTTGTTGGAATGCACAAAGGAGCAACTACCAACAGTATGGGAATAGCTAGCAATTCTAACTGGAGGTTCACCCGAATTTCTCTTGGGGTAGCAACAACCATCAAAGGAGTTCGAGTCGTGGGATGCAAGCCGGAATCAAGGAGGGCCATTTAACTATCGTGCACAATACAAAACAACAATGCCCTCCTCCACCACCATCACCCCAGCGTTGAGGAGATGTTCAAGCAGCTGATAGCCAGCCAAGCTCAATTGCAGTCGACTATGTCAAATTGGCAGCCATGTCAAAAATATTCAATTTCTAGCTACCAAGGCACTCGGAGTATCAATTTGGGCAATTTGGCTGGAGCCCGTAACACCAGGCCTAGAGGAGGACTCCCGTGACACACAGATCCCAACCCCAAGCAGGTAAATGCAAAGTGGACTACGAGGAGTGGATGAGAAGTTGAAGGAGGTGGAACCCGGAAAGACCACCCTTCAACAATGGGAGTAGCGGTAAGCGGAGAGGAGCGTAATGAGGAGAGGAGGAAACACAAAGAGGTCAATCGGAAGACCTCTACCCCGTTTTAACGATTAAAGAAGCACAAGGAGGAGGCGTGCTTCAAGAAATTCATGGAGGTGCTTAAACAGGTACACATTAACTTACCTCTTGTGGATGTTTTCTGCGTGAGTGCCAATTATATGCAAAATATATTAAGGACATCGTGGCCAACAAAAGCAAGCTTACCGAATATGCCACGGTGGTCTCTTTACAGAGGAGTGCACTTCCTGGATACAAAAACTCGGTTGCCACGAAGCTCAAAGATCCCGGAGCTTCACAATTCAATTAACAATCGCATATCCGAGCCGCGGTTTGTGTGATTTGGGAGCGAGCATTAACTTGATGCCAACTTGTATTCAAGAAGTTAGGTCTAGGTCCTAGACCTACAACAGTGATTTTGCAGCTTGCAGATCGCTCCTTAGCAAGACCAGACGGTATTGTGGAGGACGTGCTAGTGCAATTGGGTTCTAATCTTCCCGGTGGATTTTGTTGTGCTGGACTTTGAGCCAAACGCGGAAGTCCCATTTATTTTGGGACGACCTTTCTTGGCAACCGGGAAAGCGCTCATAGATGTAGCTGCAGGTCAGCTAACGATGCGAGCACATGACAAGGTAGAGGTGTTCGATGTGTACAAGGCCACCAAACTCCCGGCCGTACGAGGAACTCGATTAACATACTTGAGCAACCGAGTGTCGCCAGTGGCGTTGAGCCAAACGAGAGCTGAAGGGCGAGCCCCCCGATAGAGGTTAGCTTGATGAGGGTGTGGACGTCGTGAGAAAAACGTCCGTCACCCTAGGGGCAGAAATAGCTCAAACACGTCGAGCCGAGACGGTAAACCAGGCGCTGCACGGGAGTGCAACCCCGGTGAATTGTAATTGTAAATTGTACATACAAAAATTATAAATTTAAAAAATTAAAAAAGGAAATAATGATGTGATTATTTAAAAGTTGAAAATTTTAAAAAAACAAAAAAAATAAAAATATTTTTGCTTCTCAAACTTTGAAGTCTAATTGATTTCGTGTGGTAAGATGTTTTACAAGTCGATCGGAGGGAGAAAAATGCTAAGGAATGCAAAGGAGAAAAACGAGGTAAGTAAAAAAATTTCTAAGTGGCAAACAAAGCTGAGCCTGCGCCGATAGCTCCGTGTCGCGCAGGAGGGCCTCCGCTGCTACCCCTCCGTGACACGTTGGAAGGGCAAAATCTGGAATTTTAAAATTCCTGCACGCCTGCGCGATGGCCCGTGTAACGGAGGGCATGCTGCTGCTATCTCCGGGGTGACAGCTGGGACGTGTTAATCGTCGGGTCACACCGGGTCACCGGGCAACCCGCGTGAAATTCCAAATTTTTAAACCCCTAAACCCCTCATTTCTCCTATTTTCTTCTACCCTCCGCGACAAAACCCCGAAAATCCCCTCCCCTCAACGCGTGTCACGGCATTGGATTGAATTTCATCAACTTTCTTCTGTTCTAATCGAATTAAAGGTATGTTCTTGAACCTCAACTTCAATTTTTTAGCTAAAATTTCGATTTCTAGCATGAACTAGGAAGAATCCATGCCCTTGATATAAATTGAGCTTAACACATTTGGGTTGTTGTTAATTGTGTTCGTAGTAGGTCGCTGTGATCATTGAACTCTCGATAATTTACGTTTAATTGAATTTGTGAAGGAAATTGTAGCTAGGCTGGGCTGTGAAGTTGAAAAATTGAATCGAGGAGGAATTGTTGAAAATTTAAGGTTGTGCATGTTGAGTGAATTGAATTGTGTTATGCTTATCGTGTTATGTTTAAGAAACGATACAATTATCTGGGGTAAAATTGGGTGAAATTCCAAGAAATCATCGAATCACATGAAAATCGAGAGATTGCTTAGTTTGAGTTTGTGGAATATTCTTATTTTTCTTGTTTTCTTTTAGCTGAATGCCATGTAATGAAATGATTATCGATAGTATGGAATTAGCCGTACGAAGTCCGAGTAGTACATAGAGGTTATACTCTGTCAGAATTTTAAGAAGGCACGAGGCGATTTTTTTTATGTTTTTTCTTTTTTCTTGTATTAGTTGTTCTAGAGTTTGTATCTTTTTGTAAATTAGAATAAATGTGCTCTTGCCGAAATGCATAATGTAAGCTAAAGACTAAGTGTGGGGTGGCCGAGCCAAAACCCAACCTTAGTCAAAGCTAAGTTTAATTCGACTAACATTGTTACTGTCTGGCTTTCTTGACAGACAATGCTCCAGTGTGCAGACAAAGGAAAGGGCGCATCAACATCGTGCGCCTAAGAAAGAGAGATTGAGATCGGAGCAAGAGGCCCCAAAGAAGACCGGGTAGCTTCCACGCGCCAATATGGAACACGATGGGTGACCGAGGAGGGGAAGAAGTGGTACACCAAACACAAAGAAACAAATACTTCCCGAGGAACATATTGCACGGGAACCATTGGGCACAAGAGTTCCCCGGATGGTGCAAAGGATTGACGCTGCTGGGCTACGTTTCATTTTCGACGAGCCCAAGGAGTAAACTCCGCATTTAATCCGGATTCTACGCCAATTGGAACCCGGGACACCTAAGGAGTCACACCATCAAAATAAGGGGCTAGGATCGTCACATTGGAGCTCACCACCTCAATGCCATCCTAGGGGCGCAAAATACGACGCCCACGATTCGATTAGCCGAACATCACTCCACCCTATGCGGATATCGTACGCACATTATGTGAAGCCCGGTCTACGGCACGTTGGAGCAGTAATAAGGAGAGGGGCTACCATCGCACACCGCCCTATGCACATGAATGCATGTGATCTCGGCTGAAAATCGCTTGCCTCGTTTGATTCTGGGGGTACATGACACATGTGACCCGGGATCGTGTATGCTTGGTATACGCCCCGGCGGAAAGGGCCGGAGATCAATGCTGGGGCGGTGATCATATCCGCCATGAACAGGGCCCGACAGATCATGGGCACAGTACGGATTCGGCGGGTCACGACTACGTTCCCGAGGGGCCTTGAGGTCGAGGAGGAGGCCCTAGACTACATCCCAGTGGAGCGGTGTGCCATAGATGTTACAAAAACTAAGGCACCCGACACCACTCACGGGCCTCTGCTCTCACATTGGCCGAGCGACATGCTCGGGACGATCAATATATGTCCCGCATGTTCGGGATGCAAATGCTCCAGCTACGCATAGGCGGGAGACCGGGTAACGAAGATCTAGCAGGGCAAACACGATTACCCATTTGGCGAGAACGCCAGGGCACTATATCCGGTGGGCCCAGCTTTTGTGGAGCCTGTAGATGATGATGTCCCCACTGACGAGGAGACACATCATGAGATTCCGACGTTGAGTCGGAGGAGGACGCACGGTGGAGACTCGTATATGGGGACGAGGCTACAAGACTCGATGAGGAAGTGGAATACTTTGACTGATCAGGGAGTTTCACGAACCACCTTCGTTTACTGTATGAACACCGGGGACAACTTGTTCGATTTTAAGTGTGGGGGTGGGAGTAGTTAGGTGGTGGCCGAAGTTTGCCTTATTTTGTGTATCATCGCATGTTCTCTCGTCTTGTCGTCGTGTTTGTTTTAATGTGACTCTGGTTTATGTGTATGATCGTTATTGTAAATAATATTGTTGCTGGGTGAAATTGCTGCTGTGTGCTGTGGAATGTTGTTAGCCAGTATAAATAGTTTTGTCGAATCATCGACATTTTTTTTAATTTTTTCATAACTATTTTTCTTTGGGGCTGGATTATGAGTTTTGTCTTTGCCGAGAAGGAGTCCCATTGAACCGAAGTCGTAAATAGGACCCTCTCTATGATGGATGGATGACGACTGGGCCTTAAGGAAAAGGTAGCCGACAGGGAGTAGTTATATTTCGTTTTTTTTTATTTTTAAATTTTTTTATTTTTTTTATTATATTAGATTTTTTTACTTTGTTTATTTTTGTTTTGTTTTTGATTTTATAATTTTATATCATAATAATTATATGGCAAAGATGATTCGTAAAGTACAATTTTTTTTGTACATATGTAAGACACTTATGCCATAGAATTCGATTCGGTGATCAGGCTTAATTTGGAATTCTTGTGATTAGCTGATTACAGAATCTGTGAAGTCATATTGAGTTGAGCATGTGCATCGAGTGTATAGTGAGGAATTGTTTATTCCATGCTATTGTCGATTGTCTAGAACTTGCCCGTCAGTACGAACGAAATGAAGGAAGTGTAGTGTAGGAAAGGATGTAGGCGTTTCTTTGTCAACCAAAAGTTTTTCTTGTTTCCTTTTCATATCTACCTTGAAGATTAAATCCTAGTCAGCCCGTTGAGCCTTTAGCCTTTATAAATTTTTCTTTTCTGGTTTTTCTTTTGTCGAAAAGGTGTGAACTAAGTGAACCCCTTCTCTTTTTCGTGGTCCTTAAACCAAATCCGTTCTCAAGCGCTCAAGAAATGTATAATTTTCCCATGGTGTCAAGGAGTGAAGATAAAAAGAAAAGAAAAGTGATGAAAAGAAAAGAGAGAAAGAAAAAAAGAGTCGAGGGTGAAATGGCCAGATTTGAAGGGAAGAAAGTTGTTTAACTCAATTTTCTTCGTTAGTCCGATGTGTTAAAGAGATGGGTGATAAATATAAAGATAAACTTCAAGAGGAGGGGGAAGGAAGAAAATAATTCTGTAGTTGATGGGATGTGTGAAAGCGCTTAAGGAAGTTGGTTACTATTATTGGTCAGCCCAACATATACTAGTTCCGTAGCTTACATTACAACCCGTTAAGTCCTACGTGATCTTACATCACGCATCCATATATTAGTGGAGTAATACACTAGAGGCAAGCTTATGGGTCATGACACAATGCATGTGAATTCGTTTGGGAGAGTGAGCTAAATTGTGTGTATATATATACCCCGACATGAATTTCCTTAGAGTTCGCGTGATTAAAACAGGAATCTCTTATTGTTGTGAGGGCACATGTTTGATGATAGAATAAATTCGTGTCGGATATCTCGGTCAGCTAATATGCATGAGTTTGCCGATGTCAAGAGTCGATTCTTGTGCTAGGAGGTCTTGATCTATTAAGTGTCGTTGTAATAATGATACTATGCATGTTTTTCTTGATGATTTGTTTTGAACATAATCGGTATAACCGTAGCTCGGATTGTCAAGCCTAAGTAGCCATAATGGGATATCAATTTCATGAGGTGTATAAGTATTGTTCGAGGACGAACAAGATTTTAAGTGTGGGGTAGGTGATAAGGGGCATATTTATATGCCAAATCGATACTCAAATGTATAGCTTTTGCCTTGTTTGTCTAATAATGTGTACATTCTCATGTAAATTGTACGGAAGTGTGATTTTTATACTAACCAACATGATTAGCGTTGTTTTGTAGGAAAACATGCTTGATGAAGAAAATGAAATGTTGGAAGAAATCGAAGATGCACTCGGGAACGAGCAAGGAAGCGGCTGGTCAAGCAAGGATCACAAGGGCTCCGCGATGGAGCCGTGTGACACGCTGCCATCGCGGATGCACTCTGCCTGGGATGGAAAATTCCAATAAATTCCAGTGAGGGTCCGCGATCCGGCCGTGCCACGTTGGGATTAAATTCGCCGATTTTGCATTTCCAGAGAGGGTCCGCGATTGCACCGTGGCACGTTGGCCATGCTCCGCGATGCATGTCGTGGCCTCGTTGGAGCAATTACCTGGGCGGATAATTTCCAGAGGGCTTCGGCAAAGTTTGCACCGTGTCACGGAGGCAGTGCTCCGCGATGTACTCCGCGACACGTTGCTTGTTATTCCGGAAAATTTATCCCTAGTATAAATAGAACACTTAGGTTCATTTTTAATTATTCGACTTGGTGGAGCAAGAACGTGGGTTACAGGCAGCTGAGAGGACGAAACTTCCAGGGTTTTCTATCCCTTTCTTCTTTCTTTCAATTGTTTGTATGATTAACATTTATTTAACGATGTTCAATCCACAAATGAGTGGCTAATTCTCTTTCTTGCTGAGGTTATGACCTATTGTGTTGAAATGTAATTATTGATTGCTGGTTTATTCTCTCTTTTCTTCCATGGTTGTTCTATTAAATTCTTGTTCTTACTACATTAATATCTGGCCAATGTTAATGTAAATCCAAAAAGTCCGGTTTCACCCGAGAGGGCAAGAAATTGGAAAGTTGTGAATTAATAGGATATGCTCTTTTTTTGTTTTTTTAATTTTTTCTTTTGTAATTATTATTTTATTGTGTTAACTGTATTAGTCATGTGTGGAATCGGTTTTGTATAGTTAGAACTTGGAATTCCTTCTCATCACGAAAATGTAGGTGGAAGGTTCATGATTCTTAAGTTGGTTAAATACGAGAGTTTTAATCCATAGGCATGGGGCTCACTAGCAACCGGAGGGAAAAGATAAACCATGTACATCGATAGTTCGTTTCTTTTACATGTTCTTTGTAGCCTCAGCATGCTCTCATTCATAGTTCAGACTCAACCGTATAGATATCTTAGTTTAGTGTAAAAAATTATAATTTTCCAAAACAAAACAACTTTTCTTTACACCGTTGTCTTCATTGTTGTAGTTGTAGTAAATTAACTCTTGAAAAGATTTCACCCCGTATGCCTATTCCTGTGGGTTCGACATTCCGGTTCTTAAAAAGAGCCACTGTATTACTTGGGTATAATGACCCGTACACTTGCGGGCTCATCACCGAGGTATTTAGGCAACAGGAGCATTCCTACTGATTTTGTTTCATGGGGCAATCACGACTAATCATCGAGCTACCTGACTAAGGTAAGTAGAATTGCTCCAAACTAGTGTCAATGTGCTCCTAATCGTAAAGTGAATACTTCTCCCTTCTGGACTTCTGAAAAATAGTGAGTTTTCGACCGTCTTTCGATAAGCCTAAGTTTAGGCTATAACTATATCGAAAGTGACGTTGTCTTTCAGAATAGTGTTGTATTTAGTACTAATTGACGTGTATATGAATGCAACGCTTGGGAGAAATAGCCGGAGTATTACCGAGCCTCGTCCGACAGCCGACAACTCGAGGTTAAGGTATGTGAAGTAAGTTTCTTCGGCAAGATAGTAGCCTTAGCTTTATAATCATAGTAAACTCCGTAATTGAGTTCCTGAGTTGAATGTTGAGTATTGAGAAATTTTAGTAACCGGGTTTGCGTTGCCATATCGTACTCAGTTCGAAAGTTAGTAAAGCATGCGCCATAGGGCGAGTTAGCATTCCAGATTCAGGATAGCCTATTGTATGATTAGCAAGCATGTTGTAGAATAAAAAGATACAGATTTTCATAATAAAGTTAGTAAAATAAAATCGATAGACAGACAGTATTTGGCTACAGGTTAGCCATCCAGACAGATGATATCTTGGCTACAGATTAGCCATTCGTACGTATAGTATCCCGCCACAGATTAGCCAAACAATGATTGCGTAATCAAGATAATCAAGAAAGAATCAAGATAATACGAAGAGATCGAATAAGAAATCGCATTCGATAGTATTTTTCAGCTTAAACATGCTTGCTATTTTATATGTGCTATTTGTTTGTTGAGACTTTGATGTAGAAAGTGCTATTGAGCGTCCGCGCCCTCGGGTTGGTAATCGTGTCGCCACCGAGCGGGTGGGTTTACGCTACTCCAAGGAGTGGCATGCCGTCCTGCCTGGACGAAGATGGGATGAAGCTTCCCCATATCACTGATCAGCTCTACAGTACAGATAGCCCCGTTAAGCAAGTGTCCAAGGAACAGATACAGTGTACAATTTACAAGACAGAGTCCTCGGACTCCCATTAATGGTTATTTATATCGGAGGCTATGGCCTGAGCCGGATACCCAGGGGCCGGTATAGGTGTCTAGTGAGCAGATGAGTGGAGTGACTTATTTTTGGCTGGTTTGACCCTAGTAGGGGTATATAGATTGTTTGTTTGGGCTTATTTCATCCGGCTTATGGGGCTGATATTGGTCTGTTTGCTACTTGTATATCTATTTATGTGCTATATATTAGTTAATAGACAGCAGGCCGTCGCGTTTACAGGTACGCTTCTGTCCTACGCACAGAAAGCCTAATATGTTCATATCGCCTTCTTCGTATTCGGCTTATCTCCGCTATACACTGCTAGTTATGCTATCTATATTCCGCTGTATTCAGTTGTATTATTTCAGTTGCTTACGCAGTGTACCAGCGGTACCGACGCCCAAAGGGGGCGCCGGTGACATTACTCCTGCAGTACTCATAGATGAGGAGGCGATCCTCATTATTCCAGCCCAGCCTAGAGTCATCACTCCCGTCATCCTGGAGTCTGATTTCCAGAGGTGTAGCTCTTTCCTTTTTGTTGTACAAGATGGGTAGGTCGGGCCCCGTCCCGATCATTTCTTTCAAGTAGACTGACAGAGGCTTGCAGACAGGCTGTATTTATCTCCCGTGGGTCAGCTGGAGCTCTGGCCGGGTGAGGCCGTGCGCTTGATATAAACTGTTTAGTATTTCTATTTTATGTTGGCCGTATGGCCATATAGTTTGATAGTAGTGGTGACCCTTGTTTGGCCACGTAGCCTTTCGCATTCATTTGTTGAGTTTCGTATGACTAGACAAAGATGGTGGCCTTATCGGGCCCGCATAGGTTCCTTGTTATTAGAATGTTTCTGGTTAGCTGTTGATACATTCACAGGTGGCTGTAGGCCAGTCGGCCGGAGGCCGTGCTTACGTTTATATAGCCCTTTTGTTTTATGGAACCCGAGCTAGCTGTGCACCCGATGCCTAGGCCCACCTCGCTAGCGGGCACCAGGTCCAACTAGGGCACCAGGTGCAATTCATACCCCCCAGGGCGGGGGGTGACAGAAAACATGAAAAGAATTACCCCACCCACAATCTAGAATTGGCGGCAATAATTCATGCCTTGAAAATATGGAGGAACCATCTCGTATGGCGCATGTAGATATTTCTGCACTGATAATAAAAGCCTCTGGTACATTTTCACACAGAAAGAGTTGAATCTACGGCAGCGTCGCTGGTTAGAGCTGTTGAAAGGATGTGAATATTCTATATCACCCAGAAGAGCCAATGTTGTAGCGTATGCCCTCGCTTGCAAATCCATGGGAAGTCTCGGCATATTTGAAGCCCAAACAGAGGGAATTGTCTCGACAATTGCATCAGTTAGCCAGTTTGGCTGTCCGTATAGTAGATTCAGGTGACAATGAGCAATAATTCGAATACCTATAGCATTTCTCATCATTGGTTGTGGAAGTGAAAGAACAATGCATTTTAAGGCCCTAACCTGGTTCATCTCAAGGATAAGGCTCAAGGAGGGAAAGTAGCGGATTTCAAGGTAACTAAAGACGAAGTTTTGGGATATAGGATCGCTCTGTAACCCAGATGTGCTAGACTTCGCCACAGATCATGGGAAAGGGTACATTATTCCCAATTGCTCATTCTAGTTCAACAAATACGTATCATGATATAAAAATTACTGTGGCTGAAATGAAAGGAGATAGCAGAATTTGTAGCTCAATGTCCTAACTCCCAGGTGAAAGCTGAACATAAAAAACTCCAGCGGATTGACACAGGAGATAAAGTGAAGTGCTCCATGTGAAAATAGGAGGCAAGCATTATGGATTTTTGTAACAAAGGTTTCCGCACCACAATGCCAGATTTGATTCCATCCTGGGTGATTGTTGACCGCATTGACGAAGTCAACTCATTTTCTGTCAGTTAAAACCACTTTGTCAACTGAGGAGTATGTTGAGATTTACATCGTGAAATGCTGGGATTACACCTGTTCCGTTGTCCATTATTTCCTGACAGAGGGGCACAATTCACGCCTAGGTTCTCGCAATCTTTTTTCAAAGAGGATTGGGAACACGTGTTAACCTCGAGCATGCTCCTTCCATCCTCAAATAGACGGGCAGGTAGAAAGCACAATTCAAACGCTCGAGGAATTACGGGCATGTGTGTTGGATTTTGGGGGCAGTTGGGATGAACACTTACTACTTATTGAGTTTGCTTACAATAACAGTTATCACTAGGCAATCCAGATGGATCCTTATGAAGTTTTATATGGGCGGAAGTACAGATCTCCAGTTGGTTGGTTAGATGTTGGAGAATCAGAGTTAATTGGACCAGACATGATCCATCACGAGGAGGAAAGTGAAGCTCATTCAACACCTATTGACAACTCAAAGCTGCCAGATATCTTATGCTAATGTACGGCGTAGGAACTTGGATTTCAATGTAGAAAACTGGGTGTTTCTGAAAGTATTGACAATGAAGGGCGTAATGAGGTTTGGCAAAAAGGGTAAGCTTAGCCCAAGGTTTATTGGGCCATACCCCGAATACTCCGTGAGAATAGGCCAGTGTCATACGCAGCTAGACTTGCCTTTAGAGTTGGAATCAGCTCCACCCGGTCTTTCATGTGTTGATGTTATGAAAGTGCATAGGGATCCGTCCTGAGTTGTGTTAGTTGAGGATGTCCAAGTCACTAAGGATTTAGCTACTTAAGAGGTCCAAGAGTTTATGCTTGATCGAAGGTGTTCAGAGGTTTGAGGATCAAGGATGTTGCCTCAGTTAAAGTAATTCAGGAGAAACAAGAATAGAGAGGAAATGACTTGCGAAGCTGAGGACATAAAATCCAGATATCCTCATTTGTTCCATGCTTAGTCCAAACATCATTCCAAGCAAGGTGTTATTGATTCGCTTGTTGTTTCACTACTTCGTTATATATTGCTCGCCTGATTCTAGCATTATTGTGAAATAGTTGTTATAGTGTTATATGAAGTGCCTGTACTAGACTTTTCTGCGTTTTAGGGTTTTCAAAAAGTCCATGTTATAGGGGAGACTTCGCCAAAATAATAGTCCTAAAAAGAGATAAACCCCTATCAACTAAGCCGACATTCGAGAACGAATGTTCCTAAGGGGGAGGATGTTACACCCGTGAAAGTTAATGAATAGTAGGCGACACGTGAATCTAAAATAGATAAAGAGAGTAAGACGCGTGTAAAGAAGCCGCTAAGCCTGGCCGAGCGAGGCCAGGACGCACAAGGCCGCCGCGACACGCCGCCGGAAAAGCACCACCTGGCCGCGGCGCGCTCAGTAGCTTGGCGCGATGCCGGGAGACCTGTGGCACCAAGGTTGCCGCGATGGTCGGCATGAGATGCCTCTCTAGTGCCTTGACCTCTCATATATATATATATAATCCTTTCCTTGTTTTAAATCATTTCAAAAGAGAGAAGCAGCCAGAGAGGTTAGGGAACGAAGAAAATTAAGTGAAATTCGTCCTGGCTTATGCCACGAAATGCCGCCCGAATTCAAATTAACTTCTGAGTATTGGAAGTTTAAGGCTACAGTAGCATTGCTACTTGAGTTATTTTCAATGAAATTCGCCCGGCAAATCATAAGCTCGCTGAGCAAAAGTCATTGGAATTGCTCCAAACTAATTTCTATATGATCACAAAGCCTAAGTAAGTATTTCCTTCCCTGGATTCTCAAGAAATTATGAGTTTTCGACCGTGTTTCATTAAGTTGAAATATAATTAATATTTACATATAAAGTTAATATTTTTCTGAATTTCGTACTAAAACTAGTCATATTCCCCTAGTAATACGATTGTAGTTAAGAAGAGCAGCTTGAACATGAACCGAAACTCGCCGCTAATCAAGAGCGGTGAACGAGGTATGTTAAAGCTTATTCTCTCGGCAAGTTAGTTTCTTTAGCATGATAACTCGCCTGAATCCCAGTAAGAATACCATAAGCATGTTTAATATTATTAGTTGCTGATATTAGTTGAAACCCATATTCCATGTTAGTTTGGGATGGATTATGCATGTATAGCCTTCATGACCGACCCTAGGGTTACTAGGCCGTGTCGACGCCCACGGAGGTGAGATGACGTCACTCTACGGAGAGGTATGTCAAATCAAGAGGGATGAATATGGGGTCCCAGGTCCTCATACAGTCCATTCCATGGGTGGCCTATTATATGTCGTGGTTGGCTCTACACACCCCGTCGAGCCCGGGTGTCCCGGGTGCAGATATCAGAGTCCACCAAGATCACGACAATAACTACAATCAGGGGCCTAGCGGGCTCAGTTGCAAACCCAAGGGACCGATAGGACAGCTTTAGCTATTATTTGACCCAGTGCGACCTTGATAGGGGTATATAGACTGAAGTGTGACCCACCAGTGGCTTATGGGGGTCCAGGTTATTCTCAGGCTAGTTGTACCTTCCGGCTTGTGGGGGCAGTAAGGTTTTTGTTTGCTTTAATTATTAATAAATTAGATAGTAAGAAGTTCTGTTACTCAACTATGATCTTTATCCCTTCATTTCAGTTATTCTCAGTTCTATCTCTTTATTTTAGTCATTTACGCTATTTCTTACATATTCAAGACATATTGTACCGACTCCCTTTCTAGGGCCGCATTACTTTCCCGCAGGTACGGATAGATGAGGAGCAGATCCCTCTTAGCCTCTAGCTAGGATTAGCAGAAGAGTCGGCCTTTCTTCTTAGAGCTTATAGAAAGAAGGTTTACTTTTTTGATTGCATGCTTTATGGGTAGGTCGGCCCCGTTCACTCATCATATTACTCGAGAATCTTGCGCATTGTTTTTTTCCGTTAGCTGTTATTGGCCGTGTGGGCCTATATGTGTTTTAGTTTACGTGTTGGCCGTGTGGGCCTTGTTTAGCTGGCAGATTAGCGGCCTTATCGGCCATAGTTTAGATTAGCACGGTTTTACTTACAATCATAACTAGACATCATGGTGGTCTTGTCGGCCCGTATAGATTTTCCCTCATATTACTCGGCTTGGTTAGTTATTTCCTTACAAGTGGCTATAAGGCCTGTCGGCCAGAGGTTGTATTTACAACCGAGATATAGCCCGTTGTTTTCTTTGATTTTGGGGGAAGTAAGCCTCCCACCAGAGTGCATAGGCCTAGTTAAGTCACCAATCCTAGTTGGGCACTGTGCCACTCATGCCTCCCAAGGTGGGGCGTGACAATGTGCAAGGCTAATGTAGTAACAGACGCATTCTAGTAGACTCTATGGAGAGTGTGTCCCATATGGGTGAGGAAAGGAATGAGCTGGTGAAGGATGCACGACTTACAAGGTTGGGAGTTCGCTGGTTGACTCTACCGATGGCGTGTTATTGTTTAACGGATCGTGAGTTGTCTCGGTGACTGATGAAAAAGGTAGGCAAGACGAGGACCCCATTTTTGTAAAGTTAAAAGAAGTCATTCAAAATCAGAAGGTTGAAGTCTTCTCCTAAGGGATGGCGTGCTTCGATACTGTGGTCACTTATGTGTTCCGTGTGTTGGATGTGATTTAAGGAATCGGATTTTGCAAGAGGCTCATGGATCCAGGTATTCTATCCATCCAGATGCCACCAAGATGTATCGTGACTTACGGGAAGTCTATTGGTGGAATGGCATAAAGAAATACATCGCGGAATTTGTGGCTAAGTGTCCAAACCGCCGCCAAAGTGAAGGTTGAGCATCGAGACCGGAGGTGTGCTTCTGTGATACGTATTCTAACTTTGAAGTGGGAAGGAATCAATATGAACTTCATCACAAGGTTGCCTCGCACTCGTCGGCAATATGAATCCATTTGGGTTGTTGTAGACAAAGGACCAAAGCCACGGATTCGATAGAGGATTATGCCAAACTATACATTCGGGAGTTGGCTTAGTTGCATGGAGTGGCCTTGTTCATCTTATGAGACAGAGGTACCCAATTTACATCTCAGTTCTGGAGGTCGTTTCAAAAAGGATTGGGTACTCAGGTTAAGCTCAGCACATCTTTTCATCCGCAAATAGATGGTCAGGCGGAGCGGACTATTCGTACTCTCGAGGAAATGTCGAGAGCATGTGTGATCGACTTCAAAGGTAGTTGGGATGATGATTACCTCTTATCGAGTTCATATACAATAACACCTACTGTTCCAATATCCAGATAGCCCCGTTTGAGGCTCTCTATGGGTGGAGATGTAGATCGCCTATTGGTTGGTTCTAATTGGTGAAGTTGTGTAATGGTAGGACCGTAA
The DNA here is from genome assembly GCA_018107945.1 of Datura stramonium. Lineage (NCBI taxonomy): Eukaryota > Viridiplantae > Streptophyta > Magnoliopsida > Solanales > Solanaceae > Datura > Datura stramonium. Next base: position 44,460 of record JACEIK010002613.1, read on the forward strand.
TTGGTCCATGGTCTATGGAGAAGGTTCATCTTATATGGGACAGGTTGAAAACAGCTCAATGTCGCCAAAAGTCCTACGTCAATGTGAGAAAGAGAGAACTTGAGTTCGAATTTAATGATTGGGTGTTTCTAAAGGTGTCTCCCATGAAGGGAGTGATGAGGTTCAAAAAGAAAGGAAAACTCGACTTATGTTGGTCCCTACCGGATAGTGAAGGTTGGCAAAGTGGATTATGAATTGGAGTTGCCTCTGTGGAATTAGCCTGCATTCTGGTTTTCCATATATCTCTCTTGAAGAAGTGTTTGGGTGATCCTCGCCCTAGTTGTCCCTAAGGGATGTTGTTGAGGAAAGATAGATTTAGTTATGAAGAGGTTCCGGTGGAAATACTGGATCGTCTGATTCGAAGACTAAGAACAAGGAAGTAGCTTCGGTCAAAGTTTTATGGAGAAATCAGCATGTTGAAGAAGCTATGTGGAGTCGGGGTTTAATATGATGGCTAGATACCCACACCTATTCCTTTCCGAATTAGCTTTTAGTTTGAGGTACTGCTTTGCCCTAGTGCTCTATTTAGTTTTAATGATCAGTTCATGTGCTCCAGTTTCTTTCATGTATATGGATGTATGTATGATTCATGAATTCAGTTCAGCCATGTAGTTCGCCCGTAGGTAGTCATTCCGTTAGTTTTTAGCTTAAATGATCAAGTATTTGAATATGATGATTGCATTTCTCTCGTTTTGTGTGTTTTCCAACATTCGAGGATGAATATTCTCAAGGGGGAGATATTATAATACCCCAAAAGCCCAAAGATCAGACCCAGGGGTTGAAACGGAGAAAATGTGATTCCTCAACACAGACACAAAAACGTCGTTAGGGTGACCAGATTGACCACAAGTCGTTGAGTGACTCGTGGTGAGGAATTTTACTTAAGTGGAAAAATCATTATTTGGGATTCCACGGGCATAACCACGAGTCGTGGTTAGTCTCACAACTCCTCAGGTCACTATGGTCTAGGGCTATCAAGGATGAAGTTTGGGTGGCGTGTTCCCCTCATGACTCGACACCACGAGTTGATAACATCCAAACTACACTCCTTTTTATGAAAGAGAGTAAACGGTCTTTGTATGTGAACAAATATCCCGACGAATGCCTGTGGTCGAACTCACAGAGAATTGAGTTGATAATCAAAAAGTCATAAACTAATTCAAAATTAGAACGCATAATTTCTCAACATTTGAAAAGTAACCTTAGGGGAAATTAAAGGGAAAAACACTATCTAATTCTAAATTAGAACTAATTGGGGAATTTACTGAAGCAATCACAAGTGAGAGGCTAGGGGCATTCTATAGATGGGATCACAATTAAATTGGGAATTTCCTCAATGCCTTAGATTCAAAATCATAGATAGCAGTGGAGAATCTCACATTCTCTCTTGTTTTCCAACCGTGAATGCTTATGCCTTGGATTCTTTCAAACCCAAGCCAATTCAAGTAATCCACCACAAAAGCTTAAGGAAGGACTAGCTATTCCTATACTTGCCCTTGAATGGAGTGAAAATGTGGGGCTTAACTATCCATCTTAATCACACACACTAACATTCCAAATCCTCACTACTATCTTCTCACCCACTCTCACCATTCTCTTTCGCTAAAAAGCAAGAAAAAGTGTGCTAATAATTTGTGTTTGCAAAACCATCAATTTTAGCAATTGTAACTTGGAAGAAGATAATAGATCTATAATTCAATAAGAATCCAATAGCAATTTATCAAAATCCAATCAAATTAATAAATCCACCATGAATATATTTCCCCTAGCTAGCAAATTAGTAAAGCATACTTAAAGGTAGAGAGAAGATACCAAGAGGATTTCCCTCACATTCATCACATTAGCTTTACAAATTTGCTTCACAAGCTCTTACAACAATGGTGGAATTCCCCCAATTATGGTTAAAGAAAAATATGAAGAAAAGTACTACCTAACTCTACAAATCTACAAGAAAGAGATCTACCCAAAAATTCTATGAAAAAGATGAAATCTAGATGATTGAATGAATGGTGTACAATGAAAGCTATGTAAATATATGTACTTTCTTGTGTACAACTTTCCCCAAATGCCCTTGAAGATTCTAGATGCTTTGGAGACCTTTTTGACCCTTTTACCCTTCATTAAACGGCCTATCTGGTGAGGAACCGGCATTTCGCCGTGGAAATCCGCTGAGTTCCAAACTTTAGCCGGTCGAAAATAGTGTCCCGGCAGGGGAACCGACAGTTCAATGGGAATTTAGCCGATGCATTCTATGAAGGCCCGATTGTTTAGCCGGTCTGGGCAATATTTCCGCATTTAGCCCGTGTTTTTCCCTACAGATTCGCGTTTAGCCGATTCAAAGCATGCGTCTTTGCACCTCTTCTTGAGCTCAAATCTTCCATTATCTTTTGTCCCTCTCCTTTATATTCTAACTCATAAAATTTCATCTCAACTCCATGTGTTTTGCCTAATTTCATGCTCTCTAGTCACGTGAAGCACCTATAAAGAATTCAAGAGAAAGGGCATAAAATCCACATAAATGACTCGAAAACTAGGCAAAATCTCATGCTTAGGTACCTAATGAGTTGGTAAATTTCCACTCATCAAACCCCAAACTTGAACCATTCCTTGTCCTCAAGTGCACATTCTTACGCTGAGCAAATGAACAACATGCTATATATGAGTTTTTGCATAATGGACCAATCAAGATGTTCTTTCACAAGAGGACATTGCTAAAGCTTGGAGAACTATGGTAGTTGCATACAAAATCATCAAGCCTCAAGATAAGCCCAACATTATACACCTAATTCAAGAAAAGAAAAGACTCAAATTATTTTGCACAAGTTTCACTAGGGTAACCACAATCATTAAACATTTCTTACCTGCATTCATTTCATTCAAACAAGGAGCATAGTTTCTCAAAACAAGTTTAAAGAGCATCTCAAGTAATTGACAATTCACATTTAAAGCTTGCCTTCAAGTTCGCTACACGCTTGCCTCATTCATACATCTCTTTTGAAAACAATTTTAATCATGTATCCCAAGGAAGTGATGCCACTCACAAGAAGAGAGAACTTCAAACATTTTTTAGCATTTCACACATAGGATGATAAGATAAGACAAATACGCTCTGCTCTCACAAAAATTCAAGTGTATAAAAACCGACTCATAGGCTTTCCTTCATGTATATCTCCACTAATGTAGTGTTTCTACACTCAAAATCAATTAGGACTTGCGGGTCATAATGAAGGCTAGGGGTAAGGATAGGACAAATATTTAGCCCTAGGACTAGAGCCTCCCTAATACCTTTGTGAACATTTTCAACCTCCCATAAATTCTTTCAATCACTCCATCTTATGTCTCCTATTTCATCATCTTTGGCTTTCATTTCTCAATGGCTCTCCTTATAACTTCATTGGATCTCACAATTAGCCTCATCTGAGAAAGAGGTAGCACCAATTCACAATTATTTTTCTCTTTTGAAGAACCAAGATTTATAAACCTATCATTTTATGCATTTTGATCACAATGTGATGCTACCTCAAATTGAATCTCCCATGTCTCCCCTTTATTGAAAAACCCCAAACTTAGGCTTTTGCCTCATTCCGCATCATATTTCCTTATATCTCCCTTACTTGGGGCTTGAAGCCCCATTTCTTTCTTCATCACTAGCAATTAGGAGGATGGCGCCAACGACGGGGATTAAAAAGGGTCATTAGGCTTGTAATGTGGTTTCCAAGAGGGTTCAAGGGGCTCAACATTGTCTAACGAAGGAAGATGTTCAAGGAGGTCATTTTGGGCGAAGTGAATTTCAAAAGAGAGCCTCTAAGATCATCTTTTAGTATAGACCCATCTAACATTTTGCCTTGAAGAACATTTAGGCATGTTCTAGACAATATGCATACACAAGAATTAGGCTAAAAAATCCTCAATTTACACAAAGGAATCACAATCCAAGAACTTCGCGTACACTTCATCGCATTAAGAGAATGACTTTCGACAAGCTAGTTACGAATCAAAGACAAGCAAATCGAATGTATAATTTATAACAAGGATTTCTCAATCTCACATTTAAATGCCCTCTTTTCTTTCAAAATATCATGCACAATTCCAAGCAAGAAATATTGGTGGTACCTCATCAAGCAAGTGCAGAACTGGCCAAAGACTCTAGATTTGACATTTTTCCTTAAGAAGTCGTCTCTAATCTATCATCGGAAAGTGCCAACCCGGTTCAAAAATAAAAAATAAAAGACAAAGAAATTCCTCCTGGGAAAGAAAGAAAACCTTGGAGTTTATTCAAATACTACTATCTAAAAAGACGATACTACTAGCAAGTAATGACGATTTGCCCTCAAGAATGATGTCATCCAATCTATCATCGAGCCATATCATACATCACTTAACAAGTGGATTACTCAAACTTCACCCTTAACACAAATAAAGCATTGTCCTTGATGCACATGGTTAAACAAAGTAAGGAAGAAATAGGTAAAAGAACTCCCGTCTTTCTCGCACATAACCTGTTTGACCGGTTGTTCAGGCCTCTGATCTCACAGTTCGGCGGTCTAACGCGGATGTGAGAATGCTAAGAAATTTTTCTTTTTAGCATTCTGGTTTGCATCTTTGCTCGAGCGATGATTCGCGCATTACAACATGCGTTTCGCCGGTCTATACCCGCAGCCCATTTTAGCTCCACTTTTATCAAGAGCATTCGACACCTTTTTCTACTCCCGCACAATCAAATAGAACACAAATGTAAAGTAAAACAAAATTATAAAAATAAGTAAAAGCATTTAAGTTGCCTCCTAAGAAGCGCCTTAGCTAACCTCGTGTCTCGACGACATTAACTTCACCACTTTTCTCTCCACTTTGAGCATTTGAATCGCACCCCTAGCTTCTTATCCATTCTTCTATTCCACTTGAGGGGTGGTGGTGTAATCATCAAGTGACCAAGCAATGGATATTGCATCTTGTGTTTCTTGGCCCTTAAAGGAGGGAGGTGCTTTTTCCTTGTTGGCTTGGCATACTCTAAGATGAAGCCACCTTGATCTTCCTCCTCAACTTCCACCATAGACTTGGTATCCTCGCATCCATTTTGTCAACAAAGTTCAACGTTGAAAAATGATAATAGGTGGTGTGTCACTCCACTTTCAAGCATGCTTCTTCTTAACATCCTCCTTTTCAAGTGCACTAGAGTCATTGGGTGTGATTTGTTGGATGTCATTTGGAGACTCTAGTGTCACTTCTTCAACCTCTCAGATCTTGCATTTTACCATGTTGGTTGGTTGGGACACCTCTATGACTTCTTCAACACTCACCTTGACTCCTTCTTCATCATCATTTTTAGCTTCCTCCCATTAATCAAGTTGAGTTATGCCCATTGTTCACTTCTTATTGTTATGCTCCTCAATATCTCCTCCGCTTCTTCTTTTAGAGTTTCACAACTTTCTTCTTGAGGAGTTGATGATTCCATGGTGGAGGGGCAGGGTCATTCTTTGTGCATTAGACTCCCACTTCAAAAAGGCTTGGAGCATGGCTTCTATGCCCACATGTATTTTCCTCTCTTTCCATGGCTTCATTCCTTCAGACTTAGGAGCACAACCAACAAACATCCTTTCATTCCATGATGCGATCATACAACTACAAACAAAAACCAAAACAAAAAATAAACACAAAATAAGATGTAAAATAAAATGCAAAACTAGTTCGAATCAATAAATAACTAATGGCTTATCACAACTCAATTTCCCAGCAACGACGCCATTTTTGATAACGTCCAAACTACACCCTTTTTACGAAAGAGCGTAAATGGTCGTTGTATCAAAATAAATATATTGACAGATGTCGGGGTCGAATCCCACAGAGAATTGAGTCACACTAAATAGTTATGAACTAATTCAAACTAAAACGCATAATTGCTCAACATTTGAAAAGCAAATTGGGGGAAATTAAAGGGAAAAACACTATCTAATTCTAAATTAGAACTAATTGAGGGAAAATTCTGATTGAAGCAATCACAAGTGAGAGGCTAGAGGCATTCTATAGATGGGATCATAATTAAATCGAAAATTTCTTCAATGCCTTATACTCAAAATTATCATAGACAACAGTGGATAATTCACATTCTCTTGTTTTCCAACCATGAAAATGTTTATGCATTTGATTCTTTCAAACCCCAAAGCCAATTCAAGAATTCCACCACAAAAGCTTGAGGAAGGACTAGTTATTCCTAGACTTGCCCTTGAATGGAGTGAAAATGTGAGTCTTAATCATCCTTAGCTTAATCCCACACTAAACTCCAATTCCTCACTACTATCTTCTTATCCAATTTCACCATTCTCTTTCAAGAAAAAGCAAGAAAAGTAAAGCACAATTTGTGTTTGCAACCATCAATTTTAGCAATTATAACTTGGAAGAAGATAATAGATCTATAATTCAATAAGAATCCAAGAGAAATTTATAAAAACCCAATCAAATTAATAAACACTCCATGAATATAGCTAGCAAATTAGTAAAGCATACTTAAAGGTAGAGAGAAGATACCAAGAGGATTTCCCTCACATTCATCACATTAGCTTTACAAATTTGCTTCACAAGCTCTTACAACAATGGTGGAATTCCCCCAATTTGGGTTAAAGAAAAAAATGAAGAAAAGTACTACCTAACTCTACAAATCTATGGTGAAAGAGATCTACCCAAAAATTCTATGAAAAAAATGAAGTATAGATGATTGAATGAGTGGTGTACAATGAAAGCTATGTAAATATTTGTACTTTCTTGTGTACAACTTTTTCCAAATGCCCTTTAAGATTCTAGATGCTTTAGAGACCTTTTTGGACCCTTTTACCCTTCATTAGATGGCCTATCCGGTGAGGAACCGGCGTTTCGCCGGTGGAAATCTGCGGAGCACCAAACTTTAGCCAGTTGAAAATAGTGTCCTGGCAGGGGGAACCGGCGGTTCAATGGGCGTCTAGCCAATGCATTCCGTTAAGGACCGGTTGTTTAGCCGGTCTGGGCAGTAAAATGCTCAGCATGAATTTATGAAGATCAAGTATATGCATGTTTTACAAGTACGCATGAACCTCACAATTTATAATTTATGATTATGGCCGACTCACGGGCCTTATTTCATGGCTAGTTCACGTATCTTCAAGCATTCTTATGATTATCATGATTTAACTAGCCCATGAATTTCATGTATGTTATCCTATGAGCACTATATATGTTTTAGGAGTAGTATTTAACACCGAGTAGTTCGAGGCTCAGGTTTTGCCCCGAATCTCAAAACTACATGCCACCGTAGGTCACGATGGGACCTCTCTTGAGACTGTCGCTTTTTTCCCCAAATGGGCCTTTCATGAGTGATATCACGCCTTTCATAGTTCTACCCTTGGCAAGGTATGAATACCCTCCCGACTAGGGATTTACAGGTCGAGCTCTATGTGTGCTCATATGGGGTATGGCAGTTATAAGAATCTCTCATTGTTCCTCATGATTTATGCATGGTTATGTTCATATTACTTTGGCTCAAGTCATGTTTAATGAAGCTTTTCTTTTATTATTATGATTATGACTGATTTGCGAATGTTTTGAAAACCTTGAGCCTTATGTTATGTCATGATATTTATGTTATGAGCATGTTGTCCCACTCTTATGAACTTTTATGTATTTTAAATGTCTGTTTTACTTACCCTGCATACTCGGTACATTCCACATACTGATTATATACTCTATGTTGTATCATTTTATGATACAGGCTCCGATTTTTAGCCTCATCCCCGCCATTAGCCGGTTTGAGAGTTAACATCCATTCCGGTGGTGAGTCCTTATCACCCGGAGACCATTTGCTATTAGTTATCTTTGCACTTTAAGTTTTTAGACTTGTCAGGTTAGTTGGGGGTGTTTTCCCATCAACCCATCAGTTATTTAGAGGCTTTTAGACTATATGTAGTAATCAAATCGCCATGTATCATGTGATTTCTTACTTCGATGTTATGTTATGATGAGATTTCAATTATGTTTATTATGACAAGTCTTCTATTTTATTGATCGAGTTAGATGTGTATTCATGCCATGGGCCGATTTGGAGTCTCTCGAGGCTCCTTGCCCGTGTCTCGATCCGATCCTACGTTCGGGTCATGACAAGGTACGTATGTTGTTGGTATTATTGCAGATCAACGTAAAAATGAGGAGGAGCGTGACCAGGAATTAGCTCATATGCGGACATCATTAGACCAGCTCACAAAGCATATTATGGGTGCGGGTGCCAAAAAGGTAAATATAATAGGAGCTCAGGAATGGGAACTGGGTTAGGAGCATTAAGATTTCGAAGAGGAGGCAAACTTCTTGGACAACCAGGTGGCGAGTTTTCGTACCAACGCCCGAGGGTCTAGACAGGACACTTGGCACCAAGTTTCTGGAAATCAAGGTCAAAACCAGTATAGGAACAACTACAACCAAAATAGGTATAGGGATAGGAGCCAAGGTTGTGAGCGAGAGAGAAATTGGAGAAAGAATGATGGTTATCATAATGACCGCACATGTTTGTATGTTCCTCCTAATGAATGTGAGGGTGAGACTGGACCCTTAAGATTGGAGAACATGATGGCTGAGATGCTTAAAAAGGTAAAATCCGTTGATGATCAACTGAGGGACATTCGGGTGGATATATCGGGTATGAACCAGAAAGTTGAATTGCATGCAACTATGGTCAAATAGATTGAGCAGCAGCTTGGAAAAATGTCGATATCCTTAAAACCAGAGGCATAAGGGAACACTTTCTAGAAACACTATGCAGAACCCAAAGAATGACAATCATTGTACGGCTGTGATGACTAGGAGCGGAAAGACCACAGTTGACCCCCTTTTGCCGATTGTAGTTGAGATGGAAAGACAAAATGAGATGGATCTTAGTGAGGAGGATGAGGTTGCTGAGCATGAGCTCACAGGTGAGGCTGAGTTGACTGGGGCTACAGTTGTTGCAAAGGAGTCTAAATCTGAAAAGGGTAAGAAGAAAGGGGGCACGCAAATTTATAAGGTTATCCCTCGACCACCTCCACAATACCCTCAAAGAATGAAGAAGAAGGTAGAAGATGATCAGTTCCAAAAATTCCTCTCTATGCTTAAATAGTTATTGCTGAACATACCATTGGGCGAGGCATTAGAGCAGATGCCTGGATATGCAAAGTTTATGAAGGACCTTGTTACCAAAAAGAGGATTGTGAGCTATGATCTGGTAGGTAACTTGCATCATTGCAGTGCCATAGCTTCAAGGGTCCTTGCTCAAAAGAAAAAGGATCCATGTGCCTTCACCATTCCGCGCACAATTGGTGATTTTGAGTTTGCAAAGGCACTTTGTGATTTAGGTGCAAGCATTAACCTGATGCCATTAGCTGTCTTCAAACAGCTGGGCTTGGGAGCCCCCACACCAATGTTAATGCGGCTATTGATGGTAGACCATACAGTTAAAAAGCCAATGGGGATCTTAGTTGATGTTCTTGTCAAGGTGGACCGTTTTATCTACCTAGCAGACTTCATCATTCTAGATTGTGAGGTTGATTTTAAGGTCCCTATCATTTTGGGGCGTCCATTCCTTGCCACTGGGAGAGCTTTGGTGGATGTTGAGGCTGGCTAATTGAAATTTAGGCTAAATAAAGAGGTCACTTTTAATGTTTTCCGATCAATGAAGCAGCCCAATGAGTTTAAGGTTGTCTCAACAATCGAGGATGATTTCGAGTTTCTTGATGAATTTTGAGTAATCAAGAGACTTGCGTCGTACTACGACGTTAAATTAGGCTGCATGGGGGGAAACCCATGGAAGGTGAAGTCTGAGTAACCACAGATATGTCCATTTCCCTTGTTCTTACATATTTTATGCTTCGGGGACAAAGCATGTCTTTCAAGGGGGGGGTGTGCTTGTATTTTTTGGGATTTTTGATTCGTCTGAGGGTTTTTCTTTTCGTGTTTATTTTACCTAAAATATGATATCTAGTAGAACCGTCATGTTTAGGTTGTTTTCGTTTAATTAGAAGTAGCTTAGAATTACTTTGCAGACAATAAATTAACTAGTTTGATGTTTTTGAAAAAATTGACCCTACTGAAAATTTTTGATGTTAGCCGCGTAGTTAATCACAATTGCATGACTTCTATGGATCTTTTTATGGCATTTTAATTATGAGCATGAGTAGTTGTAGTTTAGCCATGCATGAACTGGATGGTTAGATTCAATGAAAATCGATGCCACGAGTGAGTGAGGATGTATACCTAGTTCAATACTGCGTAGAGGATCTAGAACTTGTCCGTTTGGTCTTTGCATAGGCTTTAGGACAGTTGGTTAAGAGATGATCACAGGTTGTTGTTGATTTTAGCCACTTATCTTAAATTACCCTACCAAATAATGATGAATCCCTTGATGCCCATTTTGAGCCTTATATTAATAATTTTTCTTTGATTAACCTATTAACCTTACCATTGTTTATAATGAACTTGTTTTGGCCCGGTACCTCCTTGAACATTGTGAACCTCAACCCAAGCAAAATGCCTAAGTTGAGGGTGGCTATAGTAGGGGTGCATAGATTGTGGGAAGGTGAAAAGGGGAAAGAAGGGAAATAGGACAAAGATGAGGTGTAGTGTGACAAGAAAAGAAAAAAAGAGCTAAAAAAGAAAATACAAGAGAAAAAGGAATGAAAAAAAAAAGAAAAACACACCACATCCCTACATTGCATGTAAATGGAGAAAAGGAAGGAAAAAGTTGAAAAATTGCAAAATGGGGTAAAAAGGTGTAAAGTGGAGAAACAAGTATGTGGTTCCAAGGAGGGTTTAGTCACTTAACTCCGTATTTACTATACCCAGCCCGAAGCCTACATTACAAGCCGAACAAAGTCCTATAGTGATTCTAGTTTAACTGTCTGAAGAGCCAAAGTAGAGAAATTAAGGGCAAGCCTATGGTACCCGATGTGTAGTATTTGGAACTTCTTTGGGAGAGAGAGAGTCTCATTTGTCTAGTCCCAGGTTCATTACTTTATATATCTATGAGTGTTGGGGACTTCATTTGTTGTGAGGTTGCATGGTTTGTGTTGTATTTTACCAATTATCTGTGTGAATAGCATTGATGATAGCTCAATTATCTGCTAATAATTGAATGTCATATCTTGATCCCTATATGTCATTGATTGTGATTATATGTGTGCATAGATGATTCAGTTTAAGTGAAAAAGGGTCAATAGTTGATTGTGGTTCATAGTGCAAATGTTGTTGTGTTGGTCATAGGTATTCTAGGTTTACTTTCTAGTTAAGCGTCATTTTTAGTTTTTGTTCTCTTTGCCTGAGGACGTGCACAAGTCTTAAGTGAGGATATTGATGTGTTGTGAGTTTACAGCACTTTCGACGCTTAAAAATAATAAAAAAATAGCATGGACTTAGGTGTGTTTATGTGGATATGAGGCACTTTTACTTTGTTTTCAAAGAAAATAAATGTTGGAGCTGAAATGTGCAAAAGATGGAGAAAAATGCAGAAAAGTGATTTAGTACGGATCTCAGTACGAGTCATACCATCCTGGTATGAGCCATACAGAGAGTCGTGGAAAGGTCCAGGAGCAAAGTATAAGGCAAGGACAAGTTACGACTCATGGTATGAGTCATATCATGGCAGTCGTGGAAGATTCCAGTAGAAATTGCACATGCCAATTGACTTGGTACGGGTGGAAATCACAAGTCGTTAGATCTACCTAAGACCCGTACCAAGAAATCATGGAAAAGACCAAAAAAAAGAAGACTGGTAGAATTTAAGGTACGATAAGGAGTCACGGATCATGGAACAAAGGTACGAGTCGCACCAGGCCATCCGCGAAAGTTAACAGAAGATGCCAGAAAGTGCAAGATCAAGCCACGGGAAGATTGTACAACTCGTAGGTTCTTGGCACAACTCATACTATGTCTCAGCACTTAGCTAGATTCAGTAGAAGTCAGCCAATATACAAGTCAAGGTACGACCCGTATAATCCTATTACAGGTTGTAGGTGAAGGCAGCGACGGTTTTTGGTAGTTTCCTTGTTTACTTAGAAAAAGTTTCCAATTATTTGTGTAAATACTTTTTAGGTTATTTTCAGTAGAGAGGTGAGATTAGACACGACTAGAGTCAAGAATTGAGTTTTTCTTACATTGTTAACAATTAATTCAAGTCTTGGAGATTTTCTTGTTTGGGATTTCTTCATTGTTCTTGAGTTTTTCTTCATACATTCTTGCAATAATCAAAGCAGGTTTTATTTTAATCATCATTGTAAGTATTCAATTATGTGTTTGTCTATGAATGCTAATAACAATCTTATAAGCATGAGAGGCTAAAACCTCCACAACTAGGATTGTGGGAACCATTGTGAATTAACGAACTAGCGTTACAAAAGTGAATCAAAACTAATGCTAAGCACTTGTATTGTATTATGTTCATCTTTAATATTTCTTAACAAAACACAACGTTAAGACTTGCCTGAATTTTTTACTTGCTTGAACTTAGAGAAGTAGAGATTAGGAAAAGAGAATTACAACAAAGCCTTGATCTTTATGGGTAATTGTATGACTTGAGTTGTGGTACATGATAGTTAATTTGGAACAAATTGATAATGGTTGAATTGAAATCGCTCATGAGACCTAACCCAGTGATGAGTATAGTCATCCAATAGGTATGAATCTGCCGTTTGGATGAACCTTAGTTATCAGTTCTACAAGTAAGCATTGGGATAGATCACGAGTGTAAACCTGAAGTAGTTATGAACCCATGGGGAACACTTACCCTAGTTAATTGCAAATCATGTTAAACAATAACAAATTCTCAATCTTGTTTTACAATTACTTTCATAAACCCCCCAATCTGGAGATAAAATACTTAAAAGTTTAAATACCTGCATTATTCTATATCTTGACCATATTCCTCGTGGGATTGACCCCAACCTTTGTTGGGTTCTTTATTGACAATGTCTGCTTCATGCTTTATCAGGAGTGTGAATTTGAGCGTTATCAGGTACCTCATCTTTTGGTAAGGTTACTCCGGTAAAGATCATTACTTCTAGTCTAGTAGGCCCATTTATTTAGCTTTGCAGAGGTTCGAGAATGGTTATTCTAGGTGTGGTTCATACAGTTCGGGATAGGTTTCTCATGGTTCGTTGATGTTGGGCGTATTTAGCGCTTATTTGTCATATTTTGCTCAAACTTAGCTATTGTTTGAGAACAAATTATGTGTGATAGCTTTAGTGTTGTTATGATATTTGTAAAAAGGATCTAACACACATGATTAGATGTTTGCTGAGATAAAAGTGACGGATTTGACTTATTTGAGTCTTAAAAGAGCAAGTGTTGCCAAGTTGACTCAAAGGGAGCAAGTGCCACAGCAAAATGGAGGTTGGCATCACACAGCCACATCTAGGCACAAGCCTGCGCAATGCGCAGGGCATACTGGCGCACCAAGATACGCGACACGAGGCTACATTGGTGCATGGAAAAGCGCGACACGGACCAAGGTCTACCGACTCAAAGCCTGCAAATTCCAATCCCAGTCCAAGTAAGAGCATATGAAGATTCATTCTACTACTATATATACCCCCTTTTACGACATTTTTGGTGTCGAAAATTAGTGGAATAAAGTTGTGAAAGAGAAATTCACCAATTATTCGTTGATTATTAGTGTTGTAAGTGTGGAAAACATTATTCCATTCAATTATTGAGCGATACATTAAATTCTTGTGATTCTATTTAGCTTTCAAGTTTTGTCAAACAGTTTCATATTATTGTAAGTATTTCATCATGACTTCTTATAAATCTTATGTTATTGTTTCTTCAAACATGAGAGGATAATTTCTTTAGCTAGGGTTGTGGGAACCATGATGGATTAACGGAAGTAGGCAAAATAAAATAGTGATTCTTGAAAGGTGAATTGAGTGGATTGTTATTCTCTTTGTTTTAATTAGTTTTAGCGGTTGTAAATATTGAAACGTGCATGTATCATCAACTTGTTCGACCAAAGAGTTTGAAGTTAGGAAAAGAGAATAATAGTGAAAATTTGAGGCTACCAACCCTCATCTAATTAACTTGAGCTCTAACCAAGGATAGTTAATCCAAGACATATGACGAGCGCAAAATATGAACACCTAAAGGTCAAGAGACGTTAGATGAACTTAATCGTCAGTCTCACACAACATTCACTAGGATAGATCATTAATAAAATAAGCCTAATACGCTATGAAATTGTTACACCCCGTAAAATTCTCGACACGTAGATGGCCTATTCACATGTTGGTTAAGAGTTTTTGAATACCATACATGCTCGGAAAAGGCCCGGGGAAAGACCGGATAAGAAATCCGTCGAACCATCGCGGAAGGAGCCGGGGCAGATCCCCTCCGCGATGGCAACGTGTCACGCAGGGAGGGCCTCCACGTTGGTCCCGTGACACGTTGGACCTGTCCAGGCTAAAGTATATAAAGCCTCCAACTTCGGTTTACTTCACTTAACTTTCATAATTTTCCAGAAAACGCGAGAGAAACAGAGGAGGGCGAGATTTCCTTATAATTTNAGCATGTCTCAAAAAAGGGCAAGAAAATCCACACCTTCGTCTCGAAGGGTATGGACTCCAGAAGAGGAACTCACTCTAATAGATGGATTAAAAGAATTGTGTGTTAATGGTTGAAGAGGAGATAATGAAACTTTTAGACATGGATATTTGATGGAATTGGAACACTACATAATTTCTCGTCATCCTAATTGCGGATTAAAATCTCTACCACATGTTGATTCTAAAATAAGATCATGGAAAAAGAGTTATGCAACCATATCATTACTAAAGAGTCGAAGTTGTTTGGGATTTCAATATAGCGATGGAACTATCTTAGTTGACTGTCCAAAAGCTTGGGATGACTTGATAAAGGTGATTTATATTTGTTTTAAATCATTAGTGAAATATTGCTTGTTAGTTATGTTTCAACTCAAAGATGGCATACCCTTCCATTTCTATACTACTTCATGTATTTCTTTCTTCTTTTTTTCAGATTGATCCGAATGTCAAGTCAATGAACTCAAAAAATGACCATTGTTTGCTAATTGGGAAGAAATATTTGGTAAGGATAGAGCTATCGGAGAGTTTGCCGAGGGGCCATAAGATGCCGTTGAAGAAATAGAAAGAACTGAAGCTCAAAAAGTTGCTAATAACATGTCTCTGGGATTTTCTGTTGTTGCGGTCGACGAAGATGATGTTCCAGCCACAGGAGAAGATCAAGCTGTTCAAGAGGAACCTAATGTATCAATTGGAGCAATACAAAGTCCGTTTACTGCTCAAGATGAACCTAATATATCAATTAGAGCAGAACAAAGTTCATTCACAGCTCAAAATGATGGAACCCAATAAGCTCGGTAAAAAGGTAATAATTTTAAAGCATCATCTTCTAAAGACAATGAAAAAGGTAGATGCAAGAAAAGAAAAATAACAATTGAGGAAGAGAATGAAACTATTCTTAAAGGTTTAATGGAGGTGATGAAACAATTTACTGAAAGTCATGATAAAAGGATGGATGCTTTAATTGACAAATTAGGGGAGCGTGATCTATCTGATATCCGTGGTCAGATCTTTTCTATTCTTAGATATCCATCATTTGAGTTGTACAGCTCGGATGAACGAGTCAAAGCTACAATGGGAATTACTAAAGATATAAAAAGGATGGAATTCTTTTTAAGAATCATTGAAGTTGATCGTCACACTATGATGTGGATGATTATTAATGATAAACTTTAAAGCTTTGAATGATTTTTGTATATCTATTTTGTAAGGCTTGACCGGAGTGACATTTTTTGTTACCTAGTAGAATGTCCACAAATGTACAAGTATGTGGATGTTATGGCCTTAAAGTAGGTTATTTTTGCATAACAAATGCAACATGGGAAGGTTCAATGTTAGTGGTTTTGTAAGTAGCCAACTCAAATGCTCTTCAGATTGTTGGAAACACTCATCCCGACGGTAAGTCGTCATCATCTTCCTCTAGGTGTTTTTACTTCCTTCTGCTCCAAGATTGTATCCAAAAAAAATTTTCTTATTGAATAGTTGGAGTAATCAAAAAGATCAGTCAAAAATGCATATTACTTGAATGCTTTAAGCTAGTTATATGTTGTTGGGACTGGTAGTCGAATTTCCAAGCTTGGTATTTTACTGCTGAAAGAAGAATGTTGCTAAAATAGGAGATTTCTTTTGAAAAAAATACATCTGGATGATTGTAAGTTGAAACTGAAGCATTTTTACTGTTCACGTACCTTGTTACTATTCTCCAAACATTATGGAAGTTGCATCATATAAAAGATATTAATTTAGTCTGATTTTATCTGTTTTCTGCTTAGTCAAGATATATAACAGAAGCAGATGAGAGCACTGAATCAGGTTTAGTTAATTTCTAAAGGTCTCTTCTTGTTAAAAGATGAACTGGTTGTAAAACAGAAAAGAAGATACTCGGATTCTACTTCAATTGCAGAATTTTGATGTGTTATCTTTGTTAAATATACAATTTCCATAATGTTTGTGAAGGTATTAGTTCTTGAATTTTGATGTCTTATTTTTTGAAGGTATTAGTCATTCCATTATTTAAAATTGTTTATACAGGTGCAAAGGAATTGCTTGGATAGCTTTCAATGCCATTGTAGTATAACCAACAACAGCTGTAATTTTCCTAGTCAAGCTAAACGGTATGTGCTCTAGAATTCTTGCATTACATCTGGTTCGCTGACCATTGATCACCCTTGCAAAAGATTTTAGACTCCTTCTTCTTTTCTTCTTTAAAGTTTGAACTGCTCATCGAGTGAAATTTCATGGTGTTTGACGAGGGACTCAATCCACTGCAATTTTCTAGTCTCAGAATTTTCAGGAAATGCCATAGCTCCTGTTTGGAAAACGTATGTCCTCCAACTTAGTAAGAGCCTTAGATTTTCCTTTATTTCATGGAAACATGGAAAAACAATTTCAATGTATTCTCTTCTCCTCCTTATTAGTCTTCTTGGCATCTTGCTAGGTCTTGTTCATTTATCCTCAGCTTGTTCCATAACACCGTTAAATACATAAATTTCCTATCTTGTTTTTGGATGTGGTAACATGGTGACTTGAGCCCACGACCGTCAGGTTGGAGGTGGGGGTGCTTTCCACTTGACTTACCCTCTCACATCTGAAAATTTTCTTGAAATCTCTTACCAAAAGGACCTGCCAATGAATATATGTCCAGCCCAACCCATCCTAATTTAGGCGGATAAGGTGGGTTATATTTTCACGGGTTAAATTTCCCCTACCTGTCTCCTGTCAATTTTCTTTAAAATCAGTTGAAATTTTCGATTGTTTGAAGTCTAGACAGCCTTATTATTATGTAATTCCTTCTATCGCTGTTGGATCTATGCTGGTCATGCCTATTGCCTAATATTGTTTGGAAGATGCAACTACAATTATCTAAAGTCGGTGATTCAACTTATATGTATTATGTTTCTCCTTCAAACTAATGTATCCTCGCCTGGAGTTAGTGATTTGAATTATGTTGTCTTGCGGGCATTGAGATCCCCAAGTTTGAGGACACAGTTACTCTTCAATACAAATCCAAGTTTGATGCTTTGATAAGGAAAATCATGATACTATTCCTGTCTTCCCTGATCATTTGGTCTTGTAATTTCTTTTATTCTGTTTCCTAAACATTGTATCGTTGCTTATATGCTAGTGGAATAGTTAGTTGTAAGATCGACTTCTTTCTAATACAGTAGTGTGTAAGAAAGAACAAAATACACCCAAGAATGTGGCCTGACGATCAATGAAGTGGGGGGTGAAAACCTTAGACTGGATTTCAAATCCTAATGGTGATAAAATAATCCTAAGTGATTTATGGTAAAGAATATATATTTTTTGGATTCCGAAGGAAAATGTGTGGCAGTTAAATACTACTGTGATGACTGGTCAACATATATTGCCAAGCTTGCTTTTGAGAAGTCTATTTTTACCAAGACTCAAAAGACAAATGCTCGAACTGAAGGTGCTTCTTATCCTTTTGGTTTCTCTTTGATCTTTATGGCTGTGCGTTTTATATGCTTCTGGAAAGTCATTGCTTTTGTTCTATTATCAAGTGATCTGGTGCTGGAATTGTATTTACTTAAATTTTCTTTAACCGTGGATAATAAGTTTATATTTACCGGATGTTTTATTTTTGTTGTGTCTTAAGTTACTTTGTAATAAGGAATAAAAACTATTTTTAATATTTATTTGGGTACTGTGAATCTCATTTTATAGGATTCCAAGAACCTTTGTTGGTTTCTGATCTTTACTACTTATTGACTGAGGATAATTTATTGACAGTGTAGGTCAGGAAGCACAATCTTCAAAAGGAAACCAAGTATGTTAGCATCAAGTCGATTGTCATTTCTTCTATTGTTGATTGTTCATGGGTTAAGATGTATCATTGTCCAAAAAATAGATTGATTTTAGCCATTTGAATGATAGATTCAAGTAACTAGCAAATTGGCTTCATAGCAAGTTAAAGCACAACAGTACCCAAATCTTTTTTATGTTTTGTTAAGGGTGGTTAGATATGTTCCCAACTGTACCTATTGAAATTTTATTGTGCTCTTCCCTAGGAGTTGGCAAAGATAATATTGCACCATTTGAAAGGTTATATTTTTATGCAATGTGATGATTTTAGTTCCTTGTAATTTATTGTGAAAAAATTCTATATAAATATAGGTTGTTTAGTATATTTTAGATGGATTAATTATAGAGTTAATTATATATACATGTGAATGCTTACGAAAAGAACGATTAATATTTAGTTTTACAAAATATATTTGAACTTTTGATATTGGTTCAATTATATATGAAAATAGATACAATATATATGACGTTAGTTCAATTATATGAGAAAGTTGAAAAAAGTAACATCCGAAGTTCCTATTTAAATTATTGCCTAAATAAAAATACAAAAAAAAAAGAGATAAAAATACAAGGCTATGAAAGGCCAAGGGTATAATTGTAAACATACATTTTATTTTTAAGAAGTATATAATATTTATTAATTTTTAATGATGACAAATCAACATCAAATAAATAATTTATGCATAATTAAATCCAACATAACTAATACTTGCATAACTAATATCTGCATTACCCATACCTGCATAATTAATACCTACATTACTAATATCTGCATAACTCCACGAGTAACCAAACGGCCCCTTAGTGTGTTATGTGTGTATAACTTGCGATATTAAAAAAATATGAATATATAATAACATGTATGATAATTCCATTTGAATGTCCCCCTGCCTAAGCGGGAGATTTCCCTTGCATGCTCATTTGTTGATAAATATGTATATGAATAATTACTACTAATAATATTGAATAATAATATGGGAGGAATAAATTTTTTTTGGTTTACTAAGGTGTTTACATCATCTATATATATTTATTCTCGTTCATTCTTTTTTTTCGCGTTAGATGTTCTTGTTTTGTTATACTTCGTATTCTTTTATTCGCTCATAATATTCTTTCCTTACTTTTATGTTACATTCTCTTTTTTCTTTCTCTTTTAACAGGTGGGCTAAGAATTTTTATACGAATTTTTAAAGAAGCATTTTCCAATTGATAAGTTAATTTGTTTTTCCTAATTATAAAATTAATGTTGATTTTTATTCGAATCTAATTCAATAATTCAATACTGATTTCGCATATTACTAGATGTATATGATTTTCTACAAAATTTTAAATCATGAATATCGTTAATATCAAATAGGTTATATTTTTAATTTGAAGTGAGTTTGTCGATTAATAATATGAAAATTTAAAGAGAGAGGACTGATTTATAGTTAAATAGGTATGTTGAATTATAACCTCTTCTTTTTTAATTTCAAATTGCTTAATATATGTTATTAAATAAGTTTTTTCAATTATTTATTTTTATTTTGAGTAAGTTAATAAAATTTGGTGTATAATCAAACACGTTGATTTTTTTAATTTTAAAATTAAAAAATTAAAAGAAATTCATGTGACATTTTTTGTTTTTGTGATTATTCTAGATATAATTTCAAGATATTACAATTGTTATTATCCTTACATCGCGACAATCAGCTCCTATATATCCATTGTTAACATGTAATAAGTTTCATGTGATGAAATCATAACTTTGCAAAACTCAAATATTATGTGAAATTATTGAGATTATACATGTATGATAGCCATTAGGAAGTGTTGTATCATGTAAATTTTGTTTAGTTGTAACTAGTGTTAGAGTCGTTTAGTTAGTTAACAAGTAATTACTGGATTAGTGAATGGTAAAAGCTGGTTAGGAGTCAGTTAGGTTGTTAGAAGGTTTGTTAGGTGACAATTGTCACTTAGCTAGCAGATGTATGTGTATATATCCTATACTACATCTTTGAAATGAAGATTAACTTTCATTTCTCCAAATTGAGATCCCTAAGTCAATTCTAATTTTCGAGATTCTTTTTTTTTTCAATTTCAACTTAGTGCAGGAGTCCTTCACTTTACTAATGGAGTTCATCACCTAGCTAGCAAACATTCTCGTTACAGATTTCAACA
>JACEIK010002613.1:68486-93228 GCA_018107945.1 Datura stramonium
CTTTGTGTCTAAGTTAGAAGACATTTATAACACTAACCCATAACAACTACAAATATTTCATTGCATTAGTTGATGATTACACTAGGTCAGTTTGGACACACTTGTTGAGTTGCAAAATCAATGCACTGCACATTGTTAAAGCCTTCACCTCTCTCATTGAAAATCAGTTCTACACTTCTATTAAAACTGTAAAGTTAGATAATGGGTTGGAATTTACCAACAGTGAAGCACTATCATTCTTTCAAGAAAAAGGTATTATTCATCATAAAACCTGTCCATACACACCATAACAAAATGGTATTGTGGAGAGAATGCACAAGTATTTCCTTGAGACAGCCAGAGCCTTAAATGCATATTCATTCCCTGAAATGAATGTGACAGTATTTAGTGAAACTTCTCAATTCAGACGTGCACTTGATCTTGAGGATATCATGGCTCACCTCTAGAAGAGGTAGAATAATG
Source organism: Datura stramonium (assembly GCA_018107945.1). Taxonomy (NCBI): domain Eukaryota; kingdom Viridiplantae; phylum Streptophyta; class Magnoliopsida; order Solanales; family Solanaceae; genus Datura; species Datura stramonium. The sequence continues at coordinate 68,949 of JACEIK010002613.1, forward strand.
ATTGTGATGGTATCACGATTCACCTGTAGAAGAGGAAGAATAATTGAGAATAAATATTCTCAATATTTTATGTTTTACTCTTGAAGTAATAAAATTCTGAATTTTACTCTTGGAGTAGTAAGATCTTTAAATCTACTTCTGAAGTAGTAGAATTTTGAAATCTTCTCCTGAAGCAGAAGAATATATAAGATATCTAAAGCAATGTCTTCTTGTTCTTGAACAAAATAATAACTTATTGATGAATGTCACATTTCGTACATATTTAAATGATTATGTTTCATTCCTTAAAGTAAATGAAAAAGATACTACTCCTAAAGAGATGAAATAACAATGGATATACGTGTTATTTTTGTGTTATTAAAGTCATCCTGCCATACGTAGAAATATCTTGAAATTTTTTATTAACTATCATTTTAAGACAAAAGACATTAGAGTAGAATGGTTCACACTATAACAACATTGATATATTATGATTAGTTGTTATTGATTTTCTCAAAAGAAATAATGTATCTCTTTTCGTAAAATGTGATTATTATATGTTTGCCTCTTTGATATAAAATATTCAGAATTATTATGTTTGCCTCTTTAATACAAAATTCAATTATTATATGTTGGCCTCTATGATACAAAATATTGTGATATTAATGGCAAATCTCTTCGAAGGAGGTATTTGAAATATTAAAGTCTCTCAAAAAGTATATATATATATATATATGATTGAACCATTCACCCTAGATCATAATATATGAAATTGTATGACCAGGACAGAAGAAATAAACTTGAAGTTTACTAACAATAAAAATGGTTATCATATTGAGACTATAAATGATTGGAAGATTCAATATCTCCAAGTTAATATGGGTAAGAAATCTGTATGTAAACAATTACCAGAGCTTGATAAGATCATATGACATAATAAATCAGAAGTTTATTGATGTAAAATTCATGACATAGTAAACCTGAAGTTTACTAAAAAAATAATACATATCATGGTAAACTTGAAGTTTATTAGTATAAATAATTTTATCAACTGGCCTGACCGTTTTGATCGTCCTGATTTAAATATGATGTGCTAATTTAATATCAGAGTACATAGAAGAACTAGAAGATTCTTCAAGAATTCTTTTATGTTGCTTGTTCTCATGATAAGTTGATATACCAGCTAATAATGTGATTGAATCCCCAAAGTTTGAAAATTATAAAAGGTGAATATGAGTCCGTTCACCTATCATGTGATATCCTAAATATACGCATCTATAAGATGGTCATGAGTGTGTTTATTATCGACATGTAGTTTGACATTTGCAAAGTTGTTTGCTCAATATAAATTGAGTTTAGACATAATTTTCAGATTTTGTAATCATGAAATTCATCTCAATAATGTTGGTTTATGTTCAAGCTGATTTGACATTGGATGCCTCCGACAAATAGTCGAACTATTGCTTATGAGAACAAAGCTTCATGTGTTGGTCTGAGATACGACATATTGCATATATCTATACTTGTATGTATTATACCAATAAGTTATGATTATTTCACCCCCTCTCAATTGGTTCAGAGCGAGAACTAAATTTTTTTTATTTAATTACTTTTTATGTACGGTAAATGATTAATGAACCTACCACGATGCACACATATTGATTCCTCGAAGAATATGTGAGATATATGTTGGGTCTTCTGACATGAGGGGGAGAAAATAAGTAGCTAAGAAATATATTGTGAATTATCGTCAGTATGATCCTCATTCAAAAGATAATTTAGGTTAAGTGCTAGAAGCATTTGTTGACCCAAAATTAATCTATGCTCCTATTAATAGTCTCCGAAGGACAAAGTCTATAACATGCATGCAACATGGTATACCAATTGATTCAAAACGCAATAATCCTTGAAAAGGGAAAGGAGCAAATAATCATAATTAGAAGGCAACGTGCCCTTGAAGAGCCTATGACATAACACTTCATGAAACCTAATGAGAGGTTTAGGTTACTGAAAATTAATGAAGTGATGAGATCTCAATAATTTATGTCGCATTATGAACTGATACAAAATGATATCTCGTCAACGATATATTTAATGCAATAAGCACGCAATATTATAAATGACTGTGAGGATCTAAATTCTACGCCTGTTAAACAGGTTGATGAAGAAATAATTATCAATTGAAATGATGCATCTTGATAGGTGTAAAGCTTATTTGACTTACAATACAGACACTAGAAGATGTCATGCTAATGGATGTGGTCACTGGACAAAGTTTATATAAATATTTTCTTAAGGATTCGATATGCCTGAAGCATATATAAGTTCTTGATAAACCTATTTATAATCCTTATATGATATATATTTGTTTATCATAAGAATTGTTATTAAGTTTCTTTGATATACAGGGCATTCATTTGATCGACATAAGGGTTCGATTCAGATATGTTATCTATTTTTATAAATAGTTACTATCATACTATGATGTTTCACACGACAATATAAAAGACAAAAAAGATTTGCAGAGCAAGCCAGAATGTACTTGACCTAATTTTAACAAAATTATATGATAATGATGCAACTCTATCAAAGGCTTGGAGGTGCAAATGATCAACCAGTTCATCAAGTGACAAATTGATAGATATGATCCCAAAGACTCTGCCTACCTCCTCTACCTACCTCATCATGTGATAAATCGGTGTACAAGATTGAAGTATATCATTTTCAAGAATCATGTGATGCTTTAGAGTAAAATATGCGTTATACTCTTTTTTCCTTAACCAAGATTTTATCCCGTTGAGTTTTCCTGGTAAGGTTTTTAATAAGACAACTAATAATGCGTATTACTAGATACGTGTACTCTTTTTCCTTCACTACGATTTTTTTCCCACTAGATTTTTTCTAGCAAGGTTTTAACAAGACACATTATCTATTAATGAACATCCAAGGGGGAGTATTATAAAATATATTATATTATAGATGTTCATTCATATACACAGTCTATTAGATAAGCTTGCAAGTAGCTTACACTGTAGCTCCTATCAGATAAGCTTGCAAGCAGCTTACACTGCAACTCATATTAAATAAGCTTGTAAGCAACTTACACTGCAACTTCTATTAGATAAGAGTTTAAACAGCTTACACAACAACTTTTGTTCTTCTATAAATAAGAAGCTAATTCAGTTCACTTGTATAGAAGTTTAGAAGAGAAATGAAATCTCTCTCTGTCCCCTCCAAATTTTCTTGGCTATATCTCTTATTATTTTGACATTTTATTATCACTTCACAACATTTTTCTTTTTGTTGAAAGTTTAAGGGGGGTAAATGAAAGTTGTGACAACTTGTTGAAAGTTTAAGGTGGGTAAATGAAAGTTGTGACAACTTTAGGGGCTGTTACGTGTTTGACCAAGAAAAGAACAAAGGGCAATTTGGGTAACTCAGGTTTGATGGGTAAAACGGCACACCGAATCACTTTACCCCACGTATAAAAACCCTTCACTGGCAGTCAATTTGCTCTCACCCTTAATATTTTCTCTCTCTGCAATCGTTCATCAAATCTCTCGTTCTTTCGAACTCCCCGCACTCTCGGTCTCTGCTTTCTCTGCTGGTTGAAAAACCCTAGCATTAGCTGCTGATCTCTTCGCGATGATTCCATTAGGCTCCACTGCTTTTATGCAGATTCGCTTTCTGCTCCAGAGCTTGAATGGTTCCAATTCTGACACTGTTTTCCATGAGCTCCTTCAGGTACAGTAAAACCTCCCAACCCCCATCCCGTGTTTTGAATATACCGATAACCTTGGATGTGTCTTTATATACGTATCTACAGTCGATTCTTGGTTGTTTCTTTCTCAGATTGGATTTTTCATCTCATCTTTGTAACTCTTGTAGCCCCGCACTGTAATTTTTGTAGAGATATGTTTGCATTCATGTACTGGGAAATAATTGGTAACTGGAAAGAACGATTTTCAAGGTTATGTAGTTGCTATAACTGCACTTCTTGAGTAATGGCCTCTACTTAAAATACCCAAAATTGGATTTTTTTATTTGTCACTAGTATTAGTAAAATTTATTTAATTGAATTATTTGTAATCCACAAGATAGGAACTCCATCTACATGTTACATTTACAGTCGGATTCTTAGCTGATGATTTCACAGATTGGGTTTTTGTTTCCTCTTTGTAACTTCTACTATTGCACTGTAATTTATTGTGTAGTTATGTTTGTAGTAGTGTAGCGTGTGATTAATTGTTAATTAAAAGGCACCATAAGTTACTAACTTTAAGTGCTGTACCTTTTTGTTTTTTACTTTAAAGGTAAGAATAACCTTTGATTGTTTAAATTCCTGCTAAACTAACCCTTTACTGTTGAAATCTCCCTTACTGCTCGATATGGTTAGAAACACAGTTGTTTTCGAAATGGTCTACTTTGACTTTGTCACTTGATGTCGTTTCACTTTTCTTCTTTTTTTTTTTGTTTTTCGGATAGAGTGGAAAATTATGTTTTTTTTTTTTGACATAATCCGTTGAGGAATTGGGGTGTTTCATTTATCCCTAACTCCCAATTTCGTAAGATGCATTTTGCTATTCGCTGGCACTCTCTTCAATTAATGCTTTTTACTCGGAAGTTCTTCCTCTATCTTCTCGACACTACTGTAATCAATACGCAGATAAGTCAAGTTAAGGTAGTAATCTAGCAATCGAGATTGACTTTTGGGTTCTCGTAACCTTCTTTGGCATGCTACTAAGATCTACCTGGACATTCAAGTTCCATCTGTTACTCTAGAGCACAGAGGGTAGGGCAGGAGAAGTAGATTTCTTGAGAGAGAAATTCCCAAGTATATCTTATCTTTTATTTTATTTTTCACAATCATCATTGAGCTGAGTGTCTAAAGCTAACCTGTAAATGCTGTTCAAGTATAAATACCGAAGTTCTGTTGGCCTAATTTTTTGGTTGCTTTGGAGCATTTGTTTCGGTATTCTACTATTTATAACAGTGGAAGCGCTTTCGTTTTCCTCTCCATGCTCCTTAGTCTTTGTTGAGGAGGTATGTTGTTGACCTTAACTGGTATCTTCTTTTTGTTACGATATGAAAAGCATGACGAATTTTTACTGGTATTGCAACTTCTCAATATGATGCTTTATAGTTATGAATCTGGGATACGTAATTTGGTAGCCCACAAGCATTATCATACTTCTGTTTTAAATTTGTAGGAGTCAAACTTTTGTCGTTACTGCTTTAATAAATGGCTTAAGTTTATCTTTTGGAATGTGTAATTTATTTAATCGTGTAATCGACCATGAAGTGGTATTTTAGATGTTATAACATTCCAATTTAGGGATGTTATTATCTAATTTTAGTGGGAGATGATAATTTCTGGTGTACATACACAAGTGGGTGAGTGATCAAGGTTTGAACCTTAGTTATCTATATGGGACTTGGGTGTTTTGGAGGAGACACGGGGAAACACAAAGCTGCGGGGGCATTGATGTAAATGATATCTGTGAATGTGATTCTATGCATTTGCTGGGGTTTATGATAAAATTAAGTTCATAGCTCGCCGTCAATGAATTTGGGATTGAGTTGTAGTTGTGCTACTAGTAGTAGTTGTAACTGGGATATATTCTATTGTAAGAAGATTCCAAAAATGCAGTTTCCTTCTCTATCTATATACTCTAATCTCGAAAATTGCCTCTTTGGTCTTTAAATAGGTAAACAGTCTTCAATTTGTGCTAGAATACATTGATAGCGGACAAGTTTTTCGTGTTTTGAATATGATATTCTGCAAGCAGTTTGCAACTTTTGAAGCTCAATTGATAAAGCTTTATTTACATAGATGTAGTTCTTCGAACTTCTATTTAAGCATGTTATTTACTTGTGTTATAAAATATTTTACAGAATTAGAAATGGTAACACACTAGACATAAGGCGCGAGTAACACATGTAGGGGATCAAATTAGAGAATAAAATAAGTTCACCTACTATAGTTTGTCATGTCCACCTCCTGATCTAGGTGTGACAATGAGGATTGAAGGCTAGAGTGGACATGATATCCCTAAAATCATATGGAAGAAAGTTGTTTAAAGAGCCTATAGTCTTACCGAAGAGCGCAACATGACAGGGTGAAGGATCTATAGGTAATAGTAATTCGTCGAACTAATGGTTAGTCATGTTGTTATGTGTACGTTAGGCTCGGTACAATATTGTCAAATGGTCGATTGTGCTATACGTTTGTGCTGAAGCTAGTGCAGAACATTACGTGTAATTTGCCTCGTTTAAGCAGGTAGGTACCCAGGTGCTTTAGTGTGCACCTCGTTGTCCATGGACTATATTATGGGAAATTCGGCACATAACTTGGAAATCCACTCTTTCAAGATAAGAAACTCAGCGGATACTTGCCTTGTTTTGCTACCCTTCTCTACTTAAATACCACTCTTGGTTTCTTGACAGGATTCAAATCTGTGACTTGCATCTATCAGATGGCTCATCATTTTAACAACCAAATAATTTACTTAATTGTAATATTTTCAAATTCTTTCCCCATACAAGGGCTTGTGGAGGAGAACAAGATGTATGTTAAGCTCATTGCATTGCAACTTTCTTTTATAACCGTGGTGTCCGGACCAGTCTGGACGAACCTCAACTAATTTCTCGTGATACCTGCCACCTGCCACCATCCACCTCCTACCTTCAAATAGGTTGGTCACTTTGTCCACCAAGGCTACCAAGACTAGGATATATGAGAAGAAATTACCTAGTGTTTTTGTTTATGTTGGAATTTGAACTTGAGACCTTCATGGGTTCCAACCCACGTCATTGACCACTAGGCCACACTCTTGGGTGTTGCATTGTCCGCCATTTTCTGATGGGCTTCATGAAGCTTTCCGGGTTGGTGATTGTTTCAAAATTTTCTATTTGATATTCCTGTCACCAAATGCACATTCTCAAAAGCTTCCTTTCCTTAGATAGGAAATTAGTTATTGGAAATTACACTGTAGTAAGTAGGCTCCTTTCCTTTGATATGTAGAGTTTAGGACGAAGAGAATATTGAGCAGATAATAGTATCAAACTACCACCAATAAAACACTCACATAGTGACACAATATCTAGTAAGCGAAGGAGGTATCAAGCATCTGTGAACCTGGTATCCCATGCTTCACACCATTTTAGGGTTTGGAAGTGAATTCTTAAATCCAAAAATGTCTTCTTTTTTGATAAGAATCCAGAAAGCTAAAACCACGGCCTCAAAATTATTTTGATAAAGAACTACGTCCTCAAAATTATTCTTCACACGTGGTGATGAAACCATGAGGTGTTTGTTTTAGGATTTAGAACTCTTCTTTTTTCTGTTCATAGTCTGGATAGGTTTACTTCGATTTGCTAGGGGACCTAATTATAACTTTGTGCTGTATGTCCAGACATGGCTGTAACTTTAGGCTTTCTTTGAGCTTATTCTCAGGTGTGTGGTGTCTTTTGTATTCTGTAAGGATTTTATTCATGCTTCATCATATTTGAGGTCATGGTTCTGTAAGATATCTCGGGTTGATCTCTGTATAGATGTCTTTTTAACAACAGGAAATTCGAGTTGCAATTACTCTAAGTTTCCTGTCCGTCTCTTCCCAAGCTTGTTTCATCTTGGTATGTATAGTGGAATTTTCCTGTTGGTAGTCTGTGACAACTTGCCCTCACTCTTCTTGTTATTTTCAATTAAATTGTGCTTTTTGAGTTCATCTTAATTTTTTGGTCTTTTGGGCTCTGCGCAATTGTTAAGACGATTCTGCAGGCTTTTAATGCTTATAAAGCTCCTTGCTAAAACTTGATTATTTGTGGGAATTGCAAGTCTCTTCTAGATTTGAGTTAAACAAAAAACATTATCTTTAGGATATAAGTAGGTAATATAGTTGCAACCAGAGATTGTTTCGGTATGTTGCAACTAGATGGTTATCAACATTTGTCAGTTCCTGGTAAAAATATTAAAATGCCCTCTATCCTCTCATTTTGTTTTCTTCGACATTTTCTCCTTGCAGTATCTGGCATATGGAGTTGAAGGGAGCATACTGCTGCTCCGGACCTGCATTGATCATCTGAATGTTTATGGGAAAGACTCTAAGAACACACAGCTGGATTCTGCATTTGCTTCCATTTTCAGATGCATCCTGCACAAGCCAAATTTGAGCACTGTTTTTTCTGAATCCCTCAAGGATACTGCAATCAGCGAGGAGTTTTTAGTGAATCTATCAAATGCTTTCCATTTGACAATATCTGAAAAAATTGGAGTTGGCCTTGCATTGTCAGACTCAGAATATGTTGATGTCAAGAAATGTGGTAAAGCCCGTCTTCCTCCGACAAGTACCGTTGATAGTACTTGGGTCCTGATTTAATATATCATGTGGTGGAAGAAAGGGGTAGAAGAAAGTGTGTTAAATTGCTGTATTTCCTTTATCCGGATGTGTTTTTGTTGCTTGTATTTTGCAGGAACCAACTATTGCATGGGTCAGATTGAGGAGTTATGTTCCTCCAACTCTTCTTTAGATGATGTCAAGCAAATTCAGAATGTTCTTTTGTTTCTGGATCAATCTGAAGGCCTCTCTAAGCTTGTAGACTTGTTTATGCATATGCTATCGCTTGTCCAGTCTAAAGAATCCCAGTTCATTTTAACTCCATTGCTATCTGATGAACTTCGTGAAGCTAATTTTTTGAGGTATTATTATTTAACTTAAGTTGCGGTTCTTTTATCTCTTTTGTCTAGAAACTTGTGCATTAACATAAGCATGACATGACCTTGTGTTTTTTGTGGCAGGAACTTAGATTTCTTAGATGACGACGGTGAAGATGATTTTGATGCTCTTGTGGAAGAAATGGAGAAAGAAATGAGCATAGCAGACATAATGAAGGAATTGGGTTATGGATGCACTGCTACTATCTTGCAATGCAAAGAAATGTTATCCTTATTTTTGCCGCTGACTGAAGTGACTGTTGCTAGGATACTTGGTATGGTTGTACATACCCGTTCAGGCATCGAGGATAACCTTAATGTGTTCTCAACGTTCCGTGCTGCTCTTGGTAGCAGCACTGCAGCTGATCCATCACCATTGAGTTCCTGGAATGCCGACGTCCTTATTGATGCAATAAAGCAACTTGTGAGTTCCATCACCTTAAATATTTACCAGTTAGTATTTTTTGATTGCAGTTATAGCTTGATGAAAAGGACCACATTTACCCCTTTCCACCTCTTTGTGTGCAGGCTCCTGAACTTAACTGGGTAACTGTTTGGGAAAACCTAGATCATGAAGGTTTCTATATTCCCGACGGAGCAGCCTTTTCCTTTTTGATGTCCATTTACAAACATGCCTGTCAGGTACCTCCCCTCTTCCTTCCATACATTGCATGCATCTATGAGGTTACCCACTTTTCACTTTTTTTAGTGTCCTGAAAAAGGAACATGGAAGAGGGAAAAAATTTGGAGGAAACATTTCTAGACTTGAAACAGAGGATCTGCACATATTTGGTATAATGGAACATGCAATTTAATTCAGTTACTTATCCATTTCCCTGGTTCCGTTGGTTTACTTTATGCATTTAGCTCTATCCTCTCGTTCTTGTTAAAGTATGCTCTTTCAATGGACCACTTACATTGATATCATCATCAACAAAAAATAAAAATTTACTCCTTCGCATATTTTTGTTGTATATCATGCCGGAACTGTAGGATCCTTTTCCTCTTGGAGCTATTTGTGGTTCTATCTGGAAGAATGCTGAGGGTCAGATTTCCTTACTCAAGTATGCTGTGTCAGTGCCTCCTGAAGTATTTACCTTCGCGCATTCTGGGAGGCAACTGGTATGATGCTTTTTAGCATTTAGCTTATCTACAACTTCATATCTTGTATGATTGGTCTGAACAGACACTGTGTTGAAGCAGGAGTATGTTGATGCGGTGAATGACCATAAAATCCAAATTGGACATGCAAATCACGCATGGTTATGTCTTGACCTTCTTGAAGTTCTTTGCCAGCTGGCTGAGAGAGGTTACGCAAGCTCTGTGCGATCCATCCTGGAGCACCCTCTGAAGCACTGCCCAGAAGTCTTACTTCTTGGGATGGCCCACATCAATGTACTGGCATGGACACTGATTGCGAATCTTTCCTTTTTATTATTTTTTCATCTTTGTTAATCAAAATGCCTTTGAATAATTTGCAGACTGCATATAATCTCCTCCAGCATGAAGTTGCCACTGCTGCTTTTCCTGTTATGTTAAAAAATGCTGCTGCTAGTGGTATGATTCTTCATTTGTGGCATGTTAATACTAGCATATTGTGTTGGGGTCTTGTAGAAGCGTTGAACGTTGATCTGGACAACATGCACACAGTTTTGGATGCCTGTCAAGAGCTAAAGGTTGGATTATTTCCCAAATTTAAGTATTTAATAGTGATGCATAAGATTGATACCATTAGTATGTTATTTGAAATGATTCATGGGTGTCTGTAACCAGTCATGGTTGTGAATTGGAAGACTTCTATTATGTTAATTTTCAGCTGTTACATGCATCATTGATGAAGCACGCTAATAGAAATATGGTAAAGAATGTGCTTTTGCATAGTTACTTGTTGCAGTCTGTAAGAGATGAAGCTATCGAGTGAGCTGTCATCGCTTATTGGATGCAGCGATTCACTTCACGGGCAATGAGGCTCAAAGGGATTCCACCGAGCAGTGGTCGATCTCTTTGATTATCAATGTAGAAGATGGAAAAGTGAAAGAGAAAAAGAAGAGAAAACTGACATTGTACTATTTTAATATTAAATTTTGTCTCCTATGCTTCAATTTCTCTTTGTTGACCTTATCTTCTGTCTTCTTGATTGTGTAATGCCTATTGTAGAACCACCTGTATTTCTTTATTACTTTTGATGCACTCTTTTTTTGTCTTTCAAAGAAATAGTTTTTTTTTAAAATTTTTTTATGCAAGTCTCTTCTTCTTTTTAAGTACACTTGCTAAAATGATCAAATATGAAGTCGAGTGTAGGCTTGTTGCAGATAGTTCTTTTTCTGGATGATTAGTTGAAATTGGTAAAAAATGTTTGGTGATTTGAAGTTCTCATTTGATGGTCTTGTTGAAATTATCATCATTACTGTATATTGGATATGCTGTTTTGATTATTATAATTTAAATGTATCATATCCATATATGTAAGTGATATGTGCTTCATTTCCACTAAGCATGGGCGTCTTGCTTTTCACTTTAAGCCTGTGGATCTTATTGATATTTTGCATTTTCTTCTTTAAAAAACCCTGGTTGCAGTTTAAATATTCTAGATGATTCTAATATGCCTGGCCCTTGACCCAAAAACTGGTCTAGTGTGCCAGGCGTAATGTGTGAATGATATATGTAAGTTTGTCGTTCAAAGAAATAGAAGTATGTTTTTGTTTCATGGTTAATTCTTCTAGTTCTGTTATTATATATTATTTACTTGAGGAATGGGAGCATTACGACCATCTGTTCTCTTTGCTTTTTTCGAGACTCTCTTGTTCTGTACCTAGTCGTTGATTGAAATATACATTTATCTCTTCATGTACATTTTCCCCTGTTTTGCATATCCTACCCTTCCTCATCCTTCCAGTATGTAAACTCATGATTTTTTGCATGTTGCAGATCCTATCATCAGTACTGGATAGGATTCCTTATGCTTTCGGCATCAGACTTGCTGCCCTTGCTTCCCGCAAAGAACTCATGGATTTAGAGAAATGGTTGAGCAATAACTTAAACACATATAAAGATATCTTCTATGAGGTTTGTTTTGCCATATATTATAGATTTGAAAGGTTCTACATTGTTGCTGTTCTTTACATTAGTTTGCCTTGTCACTGTTCATAATATTAGAGAAAATTTTACTCTGCCATGTCCCGTGTTAAGCATTGTGCTGAACTCTCTAAGTATTTGCAGGAATGCCTAAAGTTCTTGAGAGAGATACATCTCGCTGCTCAAGATGTTGCATCCAACCGGTTTGATCCTCCCAGTGCTCTTTGGACTATTTATTCAGAAACTTCTTCTACCTTTTTAAAGGTTCACTTTTGAGATTGATTAGTTTTAGAAAGCATGTACTTTAAATTTCATTTTTGCTCACCTTTGAATCTTTATTGTGCAGGTTCTTAAGTCTCATTCTGGCCTAGTTTCTTCGCGCCACTTATCTGAGGAGCTGGACAAGTTGCACATAACATACATGGATGCAAATTCAAGGCTTAAGAGTGTTGGTGGTGCCGATTCATCCACTCCTGATGGTGGTTCTGATGATATTGAAGCGGAAGCAAACATATACTTCCATCAAATGTTCTCTGGTCAGCTGACTAATGATGCAACAGTTCAAATGCTTGCTCGTTTCAAAGAATCAACTGAAAAGAGGTCAATTTTACAAGAATCCACTTGTATTATTTTTAAATTTACTTCTTTGGTTCTGATAGAGTTGCAGTTGCTTTTCTGTTGGCATTGTGCTCTTTATGCTCTAAAAAGCCATGTGGCAGTACTTAATACTCATCATTCTTCAATGTGTTATGGAAGGTCATTCATTGCATGTCATCATTGTTGCGTGAAGTGAGAATTCATATATTTCCCTCATTTTTCTCTATAAGCTTGATTTGGTATGCTCAAATATTGAGAGCTCCCATTCTAAACGCAAATTCTTATCTTAACATAGATATTTGCGGTAAAGAAGATAGATTTGGTTATATCAATATTTTTTTTCTTCAAGTTGGAGTTGGACACTGTTGAAGGACTAAGTTAGTCCACTGGGTGGTTCTAGTCTGCAGTCATGATTCATTAATACTTTGTCATTTTAAGAGATGGAAGTGAGAGTTGAAATTTGCAGGGAGCAAGCAATTTTTGACTGCATGATCGGTAATCTGTTTGAAGAATACAAATTTCTCTCCAAATACCCAGAAAGGCAGCTCAAAATTGCGGCTGTTCTATTTGGTGAGTTTCTTACAGTAATCTTTCAACTGATTATTTCTCCAATTTCTTTGTTAATGTTAATAAATTCTGCTAGACTCTTGAGGTCTTTTTCTTGAGTCTTTAGGTGCTTTTTTTTTTAAAAATAAAATATAAATCTGTTTCAGTTGTTTAATTAAATATGTAAGTTACATTCCCCTATTAACTTCTTAAGGATGTTAATTGTGACATTATGTCCTTTGAGGGGTTATCTTTGTTTTCTAGTTTGCCCAGTATGCTTAGCCTTCACTTTTCAAGTATTGACATATGAAGATGTTAGGCGTTTGTAGCCCAATAGGCTCTGTTGCAGCTAATAGTAATAAAGAGGTTATTTTATTAGCATATGCAAGAGGATGATTAAAAAAGAGTCGGATTATTTAACTGTTGGAATTCAATAGCCATGGTCATTTTTTTATATTAACTACCTTGATCATAGTCAAGGCCCAAAGGTCTGGGGATTGTTTGTCAGCGAAAGGTAAACACATGTCAGTTCTGATGGCTTGTTCATCAGAGTGCAGTTGGGTTTGACTTGGCTCTCTATAGATTATTTTACACAAGAGAAGTAGAGCACTGGTCAAGGTCACGTAAAGTCTGTGGCTACTCTTCTTTGGCGACCTAATTAAACGCTACACTTTTAAGTCTTAAGCCATCTAGACACCACATAATGAAACAAAGAGCTGATAGCATCCCAAATGAAACGTTGGGAACATCTCATTTTAACTCCGTAACTTTGACTTGTAATGTGGTTTTTCTGCTAACAAGCAAATTCTCGTACTAAATTATTTATAAATGAACTATACGAAAATTTTCTTCTTTGAAATGCTGTTGAAAAGAGCAATATTGTTGAATCTTTTATCTTGCTACAGTAACTTTTGGATTTAGCTAAAACTGCTGATTTATTGGTGAGCAAGCCAAGGGTCTGTTGTAATTTGTTTATAGAAGAACTGCATGCTTTTGTTCTCTTTTATAAGCCATTGAAAAATTGCTATTATGGATGGTGGCTCCAACAAAGCAACTTTTTAAAATTTAGTATAAGATTGATGACTGGATGGAATTAGTATTACAAGGTCCAACAACAACAACATACCCCGTGTAGTCCCACAAGTAGTGGTCGAGGAATTAGTATTACAAGGTGGCCCCAACAAACAACCTCTTCAATTTAGCTTAAGACTTGTGAACTAATGAAATAAATATTACTAGTAAACATTGCTGGTAGCACCCCAAGGGTATGATCTAGTGGTCAATTAAGTGGGTTGAGAATCCTGAGGTCTAAGTTCAAAACCTAGGTGAGACCAAACCACTAGGTGATTTCTTCCCATCTCTCCTAGGAATTACCCAGTACCTCTTGCCGGTAATAGGTGGCATATGTATCCCAGGGAATCCGTGGAATTAGTCGAGGTGCGTGCAAGTTGGCCCGGACACCATGGTTATAAAAAAGAGCTGGTAATGGTGAAACTGTTTCATCAGTTTATCTTTACTTTTAATAAGCCGCCTCAACTCCCTTTATCTCCTGGTCTCTCCGTCATGTTTGGAGTCCTAAATTTTCCCCGAAATTCCCGCTTTTAATTTCAATGAACACGAGTTAAATGTGTTTTTCCAAACTTTCCTACTCTAAGGCTTACTTTGCTTAGTCTTTTAATTGTGTGAGAAAAATAATTTTAGAACATCAATTGACTTTAAAATTTAAAAAGTTTATGTCTTAAACTTTTTTAAATTACTTTTCTAATTTTGTGTCCTAGTTGAGTTATAATTCTTGCTGCTGTGTGAATTTGCTTTTGCAGGGTCACTTATTAAGAACCAGCTGGTAACTCATCTTGCACTGGGTATTGCCTTGCGAGCTGTCTTAGATGCATTGCGCAAGCCTGCTGATTCAAAGGTTTATTTTCAGTGCTGAAGTTAAGATAAAATGTTATTTGGTTTACATTATTGATATCTTCTCTGCATGCAGATGTTTGTTTTTGGGATTATGGCACTTGAACAGTTTGTTGATCGTCTGATTGAATGGCCGCAATACTGCAACCATATCTTGCAAATATCTCATCTCCGTGCAACTCATTCAGAACTTGTTGCATTCATTGAAAGGGCACTTGCTAGGATATCACTGGCACATTCTGAATCGGAGGTAGGCCACAGTCCTGCTGCTGATCAATTCCATGCTCCTCTCCCATCTTCCCCAATGAATACTGAGGTAAGTTGCTATTCTTGTTTGATTATTATTCTTCATTTTAAAAGATTTTTGAGAAAACATTTTGCCGAATGGATAAGTTCTATTGCTTTGCTTCGTAGGAGTTGTTTCAGATAGTAGTTTTATGATCATACTGGGCTATTAAAATAATTGGTGGCCTGTAATCTTAACTTTTTTCCTTCAGGGTGCAACATTTCCAGTGGTTGGACAGGGTGGCTTGCAGCAAAGTATGCCAGGACCCTCTTCAAACCAGCTTCCTCAGAGACAACAAAGTTCCTTAGAGGAGAGGAAACCTTCTACTTCTCTCTCTAGTTACTTGAAGCCAGCTTTATCACCTGCAGTGCAACCCGCCACAGTTCCTTCGGGTGATACTGCTGGCGTTCAGAAGGTATACAATGAGCTTGTGTGACATGTCTTTGGCTCTATTATGATTAATCTGTTGCAAGTTATGAAGTGTGACACTTTTCTTGCTGAATTGAAGCCACAGGGTCCAAGCATTACTTCAGCAGTACTCACATCTTCTCCTGGTTTTCTTCGCCCGTCTAGATCCATTACCTCAGCAAGTAATATGCTGGCTTATCCTAGACTTATTTTTCTTAAAATTTTTCCTTCCCTGCTGCTGTTGTAGACAGAGGTGCTGATGGATGTGACACTGATTTGTTATAGGGTTTGGTTCTGCGTTGAATATTGAAACACTTGTTGCTGCTGCTGAGAGAAGAGAAACACCCATAGAGGTACTCTAGTTTATTATCTGATTGGTTAGACTGGATGTTTTCTAGTTTCAGCTTCCTGCACCAACATGTTTTTAATGGGTTAGTGTCCATGTTTTTGCATCTAAACGTATGTTACTCTATTGTGAGGATATACCTATTTAACTGTTCTAGGCTATGGTCTTCTTATTTTCTATTTTGCTGAAGACACACGCGACATCCTGATGTCTTTTCTACTTGGCTTTTCAACGGAATTAATGAGTTTTTCCTTGCAACACATCATGACGTTTTGTAATAGTGTCTAGAGTCTTTTGGATTGCAGAGGTCATGGTTAAGCTGAAGGAGTAAGCTAGGTCCTTGTAAGATCTTCTGTCAATTTTTTAAGTGAAGTCTCATTATTTTCACAGGCTCCTGCATCAGAAATACAGGATAAGATCTCATTTATTATCAATAACTTATCTGCGGCAAATATTGAAGCTAAAGCAAAAGAGTTTACTGAAATTTTGAAAGAGCAGTACTACCCCTGGTTTGCTCAGTATATGGTGATGAAAAGGTAAGTTTACACTGTACTTCTCGTGTTTAATGTGTTTATTTTTGGATGAAGANGGGGGGCGTGGTGGTGGTGGTTTTATTTTGTAACCTTGAATTTGCACTTTCTTTCCCTTCCCCCTAACTTTCATTGCTCCTTTTTGCCATTGCTGATTCATCGACAGAGCAAGCATTGAGCCAAATTTTCATGACTTGTACCTGAAGTTCCTAGATAAAGCAAATTCAAAAGCTCTTTACAAGGAGATTGTCCAAGCAACCTATGAGAATTGCAAGGTCTTATAGCTACAGCTCGTTGCTTGAGTCAGTGCTGCTGAAGCCTGAAAGTGATATTCATTTGCTTCATATCTGGTTTCGGTTTTCTTTCAGGTTCTTTTAGGGTCAGAGTTGATAAAGTCAAGTTCAGAAGAGCGTTCTTTGCTGAAAAACCTTGGAAGCTGGCTAGGCAAAATAACAATTGGAAGGAATCAAGTCTTGAGGGCCCGGGAGATCGATCCGAAGTCTTTGATTATAGAGGTTGTTGGCTTGTTAATGAATATACTCTTCCGGGTTGTTCAGGTTGTGGATTGGTGTATGTTAATCTCATGATTATTTATTTGTTCTCTCTCTTGTGCAGGCATATGAAAAAGGTTTGATGATTGCAGTTATTCCTTTCACGTCGAAGGTTGGTCTTACTTGACTTATCTTTTTGTACCCCCTCTCTCCTCCCACCCACTCCTCTGCGTTCTCAAGNCTTGACTTATCTTTTTGTACCCCCTCTCTCCTCCCACCCACTCCCCCTCTGTTTAATATGACTTCTTTGGATATTTCATGACATTGAGTTTGTGTTGTGAGCTGCAGACTCTGGAACCATGCCAAAGCAGTCTAGCATACCAGCCACCTAACCCATGGACCATGGGTATTCTTGGGTTACTTGCTGAGATTTATGCAATGCCAAATCTCAAAATGAATCTCAAGTTTGACATTGAGGTTTGTGTTTTACCTGTGGTTTGTGACCTTTCTGTACCCTACTTGAAGAAGTATTACCTATTTATTCACTTTCCAGGTCCTGTTCAAAAATCTTGGTGTGGATCTAAAAGAGGTAGGTCCAACTTCTCTTCTTAAAGACAGAGTGAGAGAAGTGGAAGGAAATCCTGACTTCTCAAACAAGGATGCTGGTGGATCTTCCCAACCCCAGATGGTGGCTGATGTCAAATCTGGCATTATATCTTCACTAAACCAGGTTGAACTACCACTTGAGGTTGCCAGTCCTCATCCTAGTGCCCCTTCACGTATTTTATCTCAGGTTTGGGGATTTTTTTTGGTTTGTTGTGTCATAATGGCTTTTGTGATAATTAAGTTTCATGAACTGATTGTCTGGTGGATTCAGTATGCTGCTCCGCTTCATCTTCCATCTGCTCCAATGTCGGAGGATGAGAAGCTTGCAGCCCTTGGGCTGTCTGATCAGCTTCCTTCTGCTCAAGGCCTTTTACAAGGGCAACCACCATTTTCTGTTAGTCAGGTTTGTTGGAAGTGGTAGTGTTACTTATTTGACAATTGTTTTGGTAATGGTTCTTGGATAACTTCTTCTAACTTATAATTGTTCTCTTATAGCTTCCTGCAACTACATCTAATATAGAGCAGCAAGTTGTTGTCAATCCTAAGCTTCATGCTCTGGGCCTGCAGTTACATTTTCAGAGGTTCGAAGTTGTAATAGCAGTTGTTTCCCCCTTAGGGGTTGGTTCTTACTTACCAATTGTATTGTAATCCTATATCATATTTGATCCTTTCTGCAGTGTACTTCCAATTGCTATGGATAGAGCTATCAAAGAGATAGTATCCAGCATTGTGCAGCGCAGTGTTTCTATAGCAACTCAGACGACAAAGGAACTTGTTTTAAAGGTTTTTCTTCTGAGACACCCCTTATATTATTCTGACACCACCTTCGAAAAAGAAAGGGAAAAAAAACAGAAAAGGTCAATTGATTTTCCACCTGATTAAGGACACATATGACAGGACTATGCCATGGAGTCGGATGAGACCCGCATACGTAATGCTGCACATTTGATGGTCGCCAGTCTGTCAGGAAGTCTTGCTCATGTGACTTGCAAGGTAGAGGATACATTTTTACCATTCTTAGTGTCTGATTAGACATCAAATCTTTATGATGACATCTTGTTTCTGCAGAATTTCCTAATTATTCTTCCTTTGTCATTGCGTACTATTGTGAATTCTTTTGGTTTCAGGAACCTTTACGTGGTTCGATATCAGGCCAGCTTCGTACTTTACTTCAGGGATTGGGTATTGCAAGTGAGCTCCTTGAACAAGCTGTTCAGCTTGTTACTAATGACAATCTAGATCTTGGCTGTGCCATGATTGAACAGGCGGCAACAGAGAAGGTATGTTTCTGAATCTGCCTTCTGTTTCAGACATGTAAAGTAAGGGGGTTTGGTGCAATATGGCCTTTCTGAATGATGTAGATTCCATGTTAGATATGATTGGGGCTTGGTTGGAAAGGTAAGAGGGGTTGGTGCAATATGGCCTTTCTGAATGATGTAGATTCCATGTTATATGATTGGGGCTTGGTTGGAAAGGTAAGAGGGGTTGGTGCAATATGGCCTTTCTGAATGATGTAGATTCCATGTTAGATATGATTGGGGCTTTGCACACTTTGTAACTTTTACCACACCGTCTTAATGCTGTTACGCCCTTTATGAAACATCATTACTTTTTAAAAATAGATATTTAAGAACTTACTTAAAAAGTATTATAAATTAAAAATATTTATTGTTAAAATAATGTAGGAAATATTTGAGAAACTGTAGTAAAAAAGCTGTTGATTCCTCAAACAATGATAGGGCCAACTCATTTTGGGATATATGACTAATCATTATACATGAGCTAAAATCGTAAAATTGAATCTTTTGCATTAAACCCTCGTAATCTAAAATTATTTTTGAGTGATTGTCATTGTTTTTACTTTAGATAATTGAAGTTAATATTACAATTTTGCTAGCCATACTATTGTTGTTTGTGATTGTAGTCATGTTCGCTTGCCTGTCTTTATTTATCTCTTCAATTTTGAGCTGTTCCTATATGAAGCTCATGCTTTAATTATGCTTTGTACTTGAATCTCATGAAACTTGGGACACATTTTCCTTTTACAACATTGGATTACTATTAATTTCCAGATGTCTAATTACCTCTATGGTTCATAATTCCTATGAAATCATCCCTTTCTTTGCCTAGTGCATGAGGGACGGTTCATGCCTCTTATTGAGGAGTTATGGCTTTCGAAGAAGTTTCATCTAATTAATAAAAAACTTCCTCTTCTTTTTTTTGTCCACCATTTCCGACTAGTTTTACATTAGCTGTCAACCTGTTACAACCCCCTTCCTATATCCAGACTGGGACTGGCTTTATGAGCATGCTCATACAGGCGAAGTTGTTGTAGTTGCTTAAAAAGATTCCGTTATCTGCTGAAGATGAGCACCTGCTAATTCAAAAATAATGCGGGGAGAAGATTTAGATGCTTTACAGTGGTCTCTGAACTTTAATCCACCATTTAATTTTAGTACGTTCAAATTTACTAGCTTTGCATATATGAGAGAGAGAAATTACATTTTCTTACATATGTGTCCTATTAAACTGGACTATCTTTAGTTTGCTATTCAACTTGCTTTTTATGTGGTGTCAAGCAGTCAGTCTCGAGAAATAGTTGTACTCTTACCGATGCATTCGAAATAATATGGTTAGTGATTCAAGATGTTGGGTTTTGTTTAGTTGCAATTCTGCTTTGTAGAATGTCTCTCATGGCTAACAGATCACTGCAACATCACATTTTCTTTGTTTTGATGATTTGGTTGTTGATGTTAACACCCTTGATAAAATAAAGATATTGACACCATGTGATATATTTTGATTGGAAGTTAGACTATTTTGTGTCATTGAGATGTCTTGCAACTTGCCTGTCTACTGTATTCTTCTAAGCACTGCAGCCAGTCTAATCTGTATTAACCATGTATTTACAGTGCTAGTGATTCCCCTCGAGTATGAACATTTGATTGTGCTTCTGCTGGGTCTAAGTTGACTAATCCTCTCTGAACCATTTTCCATGTCTTATCCTCTCTGGGTAACGTATTTGCAGGCTATACAGACTATTGATGGAGAAATAGCTCAACAGCTTGCCATAAGGAGGAAGCACAGAGAGGGTGTCGGTCCCACATTCTTTGATGCAAGCCTTTATACACAAGGACATATGGGTGGGTTACCAGAAGCTCTTCGCCCTAAGCCTGGCCGCTTATCCCATTCTCAGCAACGCGTTTATGAGGTACTTGTTTTCTGTTACTTCCTTTGTAAGAGAGTTGGCTGATTAATGTGGACTCGTAAACTCACCTCCGACTTGTCTCACAGGATTTTGTCCGCTTACCTTGGCAAAATCAATCAAGCCAAAACTCAAATGCTGTGCCTGCTGGTCCTTCAACTTCTTCCGGCAGTGGTGGTGTCTCCAGGCCATATATGTCCGGAACTGGGCAAATGAACCCCAATCCTTACTCGTCTGGCCTTTTAAATGCAGGAATAAGTGCTGTTCCCCAGCCATTGGAAATATCAGAAGAGATAGATACTTCGTCTCAACTTAATAGGTGTTTTCTCTTTTCTTGTTGATGGCCTCTTCATTTACTTGTCTCTTAGATACTCTTCCACAACTGACATGGTGATTTGGATTTCTTGTTCCTATCCTCCTGTCTGTTATATCTCAGTGCTTCCTCTCCCCGTCTTGGGATGGGTGATAGCGTCACTTCTAGCAGTTTTGAAACTGAGGCTATTGTTGAACCATTCACATCGGTATCAGCTCCTGAATTGCATCCGGTGGAACCATCAACTGTTGCGAAGGTTGGTTAAGGTTTTTGCCCTTTGTATGCCGTAGGCTCATGTTATTTTCCTGTGTATTGGAATGTAAAGATCCCAAGTTGAGATGAGTGGATATTAAAGATTCATATAGCCGAGTCCACTAGATTGGAATTAGTGGTTCTAGTTGTGTATAAGGCAATTTGACATTTAAACAACCTTTGTGATCAACAATTTTAAATCATTTCTTACAGGAGTCGGTAGCTTCCGTTCAGCCATCAAATGCGACAGCTACCTCTGAACGTGTCGGAAATAGTATCTCTGAGCCGCTGCTGACTACTGGTGATGCATTGGATAAGTACCAGATTATCTCTGAAAAGGTTCGAGACCCATCTTTCTGTTTTTAATCTGTTTAATGTTTCTAGGAATCAAACATGCGGCATTGATGGCTGACGTGTATTTGTTTAATAGTTTACTCTATCTTGTTTTTTACATGAGGAACCCACATCTTACATGGCTACAATGGAGGTACGAACTCCTTAATGGGGTGCTTGCTAATGTTTGGACTTGTATAACTGTATCTGATATTCACACACTATGCCAGCTAACATAGCATGAAAATATCTATATTTACATGCTGCAAGCATTTTCCGTCCAAGCGTCCTGCTGCTAAAGTTTCGAGAATTGTGATGATTGATGCATATGAAAGAAAAGTACTATGCATATCTTTGCTTCATGATGTCTCACAAGGATTGAAAAATTAGGGTTTAAGGTGTTGTTACTTCTGAAAGATGGTAACCAATATTGCATATATCATGTAAAAGTATCCTGTAAAGCTGCTCGTTTCTTCTTTGTGGGAATATGAGAAGAGGAGAAACTGAGAGCCGACATGACATCGCAATTCAGGAGGATAAAATTTTTCATATGTTTTATCATAGGTCTAGTTATTTTATTACCGGGAGCCCAGTACTAGGAGGGTGCTGGAGTATACTAAAGTATGCATAAAATGGTGTAAGCCTGAAGAGACTTGAAAAACTTTATCGAACTGTCTACTTTGTATCAGAGTTTTTATTTCATGGTTTATATTGCCTTCTTATTTACTCTTATCATATGGTACTTTAGGTTCACTGGGTCTTGGTATAATTCGATCTGATGGTTTCCTGCTGAGGTCTTTTCGTTTTTGTTTCATGCTAATGTATTCTTGCTAATATTATCTTGTTTGGTACTTGTACAGCTCGAAAGCCTGGTGAGTGAAGAAGCTGAAGAGGCAGAAATTCAGGTATCCTCCTCCGGCATTGTTTTGTGAAGAAACCTTGAATGCTGTTACATTGGGTGATTTTGCACTTATTGTCCCTGTGTTCTGTACGTAGAAGTATTCTCGGCAAAAGTTTGTTGTTTAAGTTGTTTTTATCGAACTGTGGAGAAGGTTAGTATCTAAGTGGAGAAGGTTGCTGTAGGAGGTGTTAGGTCATTATCGGTTTCTCATTTACTCTTTGCAGATGATATCCTAGTCTTTTGTGACACGCATATTCGGGTCATTATTTAGGCCAAGTGTTAACTTGGTTTCAGGTGGTGTCGAGCCTAAACATCAATCTTAGAGGGTATCTTTTGGGGATCAAAAATAAAGATTAATGTGTGAAATCCGGTTCTTGAGAGGGTAGAAAAGAGGCTTGCAGGTTGGCAGAAAAGATTATTGTCCAAATGAGGGAAGGAAGTGCTTATCAAGTGCACACTATCAAGCTTCCTTGCTTATATCTTTGTTTCATGCTCCTACCAGTGTTACAGGGAAATGGAAAGATCCAAAGAACTTCCTTTGGGTTTCGGCATAAGAGAGAAAGAAAGTATTATTTGGTCTGATGGGAGGCAATGACAACTCCCAAAAATTGGGTAGGGTTGGGAGTTAAAGATTTGAGGGTTTTTAACAAAGCTTTGTGTTGTGGAGATTCAGGGTAGAGGTCCATTCTTTATGGAGGGGGTGATAGTAGTGAAATATGGGGTGACGGAAGGGGGATATGAGAACTAATGATATAACTATGGCATTTGGGTTTGGAAGGTGTGGGAATATCATGAAGGGATGAGCAGACTTTCATAATAACATCTTTCAAGGTAGGGGACGACCACAGGAGTAGAGTTAGTTTTCGAAAAACAAATGGTGTGGAGATATGTTGCTAAAAGATTGAGTTCCAGAGCATCCATAGGATTTCTTGTCAGAGGAAACAGACACAAGGGGGACACAAAGGAAGAAACATTTTGGGGTTTGAGGTGTAGGAGTGATTTTCAGGACTGGGAGGTCAATGAGTTACAAAGGTTGCTAGCTCTACTCAATCAGCATTGCAAGCCTGTCAATAGACTCGTCTCAAAATGGAAGTTGGGGGTAATTGGGCTTTTTCTGTCAAGTCCTTCTATGAGAAGCTTTGGGGAGGGCGAGGAGATTTTTCCCGTGAAGTCGGTTTGAAAGGTGGCAGAATTCGAACCTATGGCCAGCCTGCCCCTGACATATGCCTAAGGTGCCAAGGAAGGTGTGTTTTTTCTCATGGTTAGCTGGTAGAGAGGTGATTTTGACGGCGGAAAACGTTTGAAAAGAAAGGTCGTATGCATCATCTTGTGCTATATATGCAAGGAGGCGGCTGAGGATGTAAATTACCTTCTATTACATTGCAGTCTGGCCACGAGACTGGTGGGTTATATTTACTTGCTCTGGTACATCTTGGGTAATGTCTAGATTTGTGAAGGAAATGTTGTTTTGCTGGAAAGTTGGAAGAAGCAGGAGAAAGTGCAGAGCTTGGAATATTGTTCCTTTGGCTTTGGCGTGGATAATTTGGAGAGAGAGAAATAGGGGGCTTTTGAAGGGTAGAGTTGAGCTTTGGGCTGTTGAGGAGTATCTTCCGATCCCTTATTTATTTTTGGTGCACCCATTCAGTGCCAGGTTGTATAGAGAATTGAGTGTCTTTTATAAAGAACCATGTCGTGTTGTAGGTTCTTTACTTTTCGGTGTACTTGTATATGGCCGATATTGGCCTTTCGATTAATATAATTGTTTACCTGATCACAAAAAAGGAGCCC
>JACEIK010002613.1:93722-111172 GCA_018107945.1 Datura stramonium
CTATTTATAATCCTATTTCTTCTGTACTCTATTTACTGTTTAGTTTCTTCATCTGCTGTGCTGTGTTTTCTTGGTATAACAATGTCATCTAGTTTTGGTCGTTGGAATCTAATGGTAATTTAAAAATGAAGTTTGTTTTAGAGTATTTTCTTTATTGCTTTGAAAAGTCCCTTCTGCAATCTGCAAGCAACTCCTGAGTAGTTTGGAAACTCAAGCATTTGAATGACTGTCTGTTTCTTCTGGAAGCGATCATCTCCTTTTAGAAGTTGTAGCCATGAATAACGGAATGGGTTCTCCAGGAAAAGAAAAGTATATTGTGCGAGTGCTGGATAGTGATCTATAACATTACTCTTTTTGACACCAAGAGTAGGAGGTTTCAACTCTAATTGTTTTTTGGTAGCTTCTAGCTGCTGCTATGGTTGTGGGTGTGGAAGTTGGGTCCTTTTAATTTATTATGTTCTGTTATATGTTTGAAAGTGCAGTAAAATAAAATATGAAGGTTTGTATAACACATCAAAATATTCTAGTTCTTACCCTACAAAATTGTTGGAAGTTGGAGTACAACAGAGTGATGGTAATAATTGCCAGGCAGGTTAATTTAATTTCTAGGAAGTATGAGGTTTCTAAAGTATGTCAAAGGTTGGATGCAGCTCTTCAAAAGTGAGTTTTTGTTAATACATTTTATGTGTGCACTTCTCTTTGATATAGGCTATAAATTTATGAGATCAATACTACAATATCATGTTCCCCAGTGGAAAGAATAAATATGGATCATTTTCCTCAACTTGTCATGTCATAGTGTTATGCTTGATATCACTGCTCAGTTAGCTTTAGATAGGCATAATGGAAGGAAAAGATCCATATAGGTGATAGCCACTAGCCGAGGTTATGTTTTGGACTTGTTATAAGTGATTATTAATAGAGTAATTATGTGTGTGTGTGTGTGTGTATGTGTGTATTTATTTATTTATAATTTACTTTTCACTTTTATTTTGCTTAGTATGATAATGAGGAAACAAGCTTAAATGAAGAAGTGGGGTTTCATATAGCCAACCCAACTTGTTTGGAACTGAGACGTAGTAGCTGTTGTTTGTCATGTCATGGTGTTAATGTTGGCCAGAGTGTTATCTCTAGTTTAACTCATGGAGGGTGCTGACCGTTCCGTTATATGAATATGCAGAGAAATCCATTGTTTGGCTGATTACTATCTTTTGGCAGGTTATTTACTCTGATGAGGAGCGGAAGTTCAACAAAGACATTACAGTTGGTTTGATACGCAGTGAACTGCTAAACCTTGCTGAATATAATGTGCACATGGCTAAATTACTTGATGCTGGCAGAAACAGTATGTAACTTGTCTTTTAATTGATGTTTAATTGAGTGTACAGAACACTAATTCTTTTTTGTCCGACATGCAGAGTCTGCTACTGAATTTGCCATATCTCTTATTCAAACGCTTGTTATAAGTGATTCTAGAGTCATATCAGAGCTACAAAACCTTGTTGATGCACTTGCTAAGGTACGCTTCCTTTTTCTTTTCGTCTATCTGTTTTAAACCTTTTTTCTGCTCTGATGCAGAGATAGGTCATTACCTATATTTTATCATCGTGCAGATTGCAGCCAGACCAGGTTCTCCCGAGTCTCTACAACAACTAGTGGAGATTGCTAAGAACCCTGCTGCTAATGCTGCTGTGTTGTCTAGTGTTACTCTTGGGAAGGAGGAAAGCAACAAACAATCTAGAGACAAAAAGGTTCCTCAAAATTCCCTCTTTGACAATATTGAGTTATGTGTACGGTGTACCACATGATCATGGAAGATAAATTGGCTAGAAAATGGCCAGCTATTGTACTTGTTAGAAAATGAACAGTTCTTTTTACTTGTGTCTTCAAATGAACAACCTAAGCATGCACATAACTTTTTTATGATGGATACCATTATCCATTGACTTCCAAACCGCGTGCCAGCTGGCCCTCGGGGGATTTTTCAGTTACTCAAAAAAAATTATGATGAATAATAGCGAGACTCAAACCAACGTCCTGTGCATGCCATGTGCCGTTCTTGAATTGTTTGTACCGTTTCAGTTAAAAGTTCAAATTATTATAGAAGAATATTGTATTTACTTTATTATTTAACATGTAAAAATTGCTTTTATGTCTATCTAGTTTGAGATCTTGCTAAACTATAATATGCAAAGGAAAAAAAAGCTCTCCGGAAGAGAACTGTATATATCCCCAGCTATAAAACAATATTTTAGTTACCTATATTTGCAGAACACATTCTTGAGGGGTGTGTAAAGCCTTTTTTTCCCTTCAATCGTAAGTAACCTTTTGTATGATTCTACATCCAACTTCTAATGTAATATTTCCATCTCTTTAATTTTCCACCTGATTGGGAATCATGTTGTAGCTGGTAAGTACATGTTATATATATAAATAATATAAAGTACTAATATGTGTTTTTTAAAGAATATTACTGGGTAGTCAATATTAGGACTTAACATAGCAAAACTATTTAGTGAGGTTGGTTAAACTAAACCTTTTGAACTCGCCATTAGACCTGGGTGATTTGTACGCTACAACTTAAAAGTGAAACAGGCCTTTCCATCTGCTTTACATACGTTTTGATTTCATGTCAATATTTGAACAGATCGCCGTGACTGCTACTGGTACTAGAGAAGATTATGGTGTTTCTGAATTCGTTGAACCAGATACTGCAGTCTTCCGCGAGCAGGTATGTCCTTTTTTTTAATGTGTTTTGCAGCTTTTCCCCAATTGGTCGAGACTGCAGTATAGTTAAAATTGGAAAGAAGATATTGTTAAATGTTCCAGCAACTTTAATATCTTGTTCGATGCTGTCGAGGTAAACCTACGTGGCTCGGACTCTAGTAAAATGCAACCGAACCCCTGTCATGACCTCCAATATAGCACTACTTTTGAAGAATCCGGCACGCACTCATCGGCACTTTTGTAGAGTCTGAGAACCTACACTACTGCTGTTTTTCTTCTAAGATATTGTGCAGTTGAGAACCTACACTAGGAAGAAGGAGAATCTGTTTTACTGGTTTTGTTTTGTTGATATGCTTCTTATTTCTCCTTCTGCTCTTCTCCTTGCAAGGATTTGGGTTTAAGAGTTGGAGGAAAAATGGTTTTAGTTTGGTCCATGTTGATGCCTTAGTTTGCTAACACAGGAAAATAGTTTCAGCTAGTGTACAAAGAAGAGGAAAGCCAAAGGCAATATCTTTAGTGATAAGATGTTGAACAGTTACACTATTACATCTAACTCTGTTTTAGGAAGATTGTTGAAATCAAATACTATTAAGCAAAGGCCGGTGTACTTGTTTTATGTCGTTCTTTACTCTCTGTAACATGAACAGAAACATCAAGAAGCCCACTATTATCTTTTTGTAGCCGCGGATTTGAATTGCATGATATCCAACTTGGTTTTGCAAGTTGGCAAACATCTTTTACTTGTGTCATGTGAGAGTGGCCTCTAAATGAGGAATTTTTAATTATGGTCATTTAATCTGTTCTATGGTATAAGAATTTCCTTCCGTCAGCATGTACAGTGTAATGAAAGAGAGGAAGTTTTCATCTTTGCTTTTTTGTCATCTCTTCCTTTCAGTCCATTTCTTAAGAAGTTGCTGGATCATTGACATATGTAGGTCTCTATGCTGTTTGCCGAGTGGTACCGTATTTGTGAAATTCCTGGAGCGAATGATGCAACTCTTGCTCATTATATTTTGCAATTAAACCAGAGTGGCCTATTAAAAGGCGATGAAACTTCAGATCGTTTTTTCCGCAGACTCACGGTGATTTTTACCTATTCAATTAGTCAAACACTTCATTAAGTGTCTAAGCTTTTATTGCAAGCTAATTACTTGATTATTCAGGAACTTTCTGTTTCGCATTGCCTTTCGTCTGAGGTTATGAGTTCCACCCCTCAATCTCACCAAGTTCAACCTCTATCGTTCCTTGCAATTGATATCTATGCCAAATTAGTGTTCTCAATTTTGAAGGTTGGTATATTTTTCTGAAGAACTTTTATTGTCCTCCAGTAGATTAGAATCTGAGTTGTTGCCTGATTGCTATGTGTCTTCTTTCTAGTTTTATCCTGTGGATCAAGGATCTAGTAAATTATTGCTGTTGCCAAAGGTACGTAAATGATACATAATTTCTTATGGGTTACTGCTTTTTATTTGGTCTCTAGACTTATAACACTTCCCTTTTTTTGACAGGTTCTCGCTGTCACCGTTAAATTCATCCAGAAAGACGCTGATGAAAAGAAGATGACCTTTAATCCTAGACCATATTTTAGGCTTTTCATTAATTGGCTAGTGGATCTCAGTTCCCTGGACCCTGTTTTTGACGGTGCAAATTTTCAGGTAATTCCTATTTTCCTTATATATGTTCATGGCTAGATCTTCAGTTACAAAACTTATCTCCACTGGGGCCTTTCAGGTTTTAACGGCTTTAGCCAATGCTTTCCATGCTCTTCAGCCCCTCAAAGTTCCAGGATTCAGGTAACAATGTTTCTGGTATGGTAGAGTATCTTTGCGCACTCAAAAGGATCGGTAAATTATTGCTACATATTCACCACAGAATATTGTATATACTGTATTGAATATCTTCTTCAGAGATGATATGTATCTAATTTGGTTTGGACATTAATTTGTTACCTTGAAGATAGTACATTGTGTTGTAATAGGATCAGTTATTGGTTTTTTCTTTGAGGTGTAATCTACCATAAGGTACATTTGTGTGCTTGTCTGAGTGACTGACTTAATGAGTTGCTTTCAGCTTTGCATGGCTTGAACTTGTAAGTCACCGAAGTTTTATGCCAAAACTACTTGCTGGAAATGCTCAGAAAGGGTGGCCTTATTTTCAACGATTATTGGTGGATCTCTTCCAGTTTATGGAGCCCTTTCTGAGGAATGCTGAGCTAGGAGAACCGGTTGGTTTTTGAAAAATTATGTGTTCTTTTAATTCTTTCCTGTCTTGTATTGTTGCTTAAAACCCGAATATAAATTCATGTTCTTTCTTTTCATCTTCTAGGTCCAGTTTCTGTATAAAGGGACTCTTAGGGTTTTGTTGGTTCTCCTCCATGATTTTCCGGAGTTCCTCTGTGACTACCATTTCAGCTTCTGTGATGTTATCCCTCCAAGCTGCATACAGATGCGAAATATAATTTTAAGTGCATTTCCTCGCAACATGAGACTTCCTGATCCATCAACTCCCAACTTAAAGGTAATTAGTTTTGTGAATCTTGTTCACACTTTCCTTTAATGTTGTCAAGTTTGACAATGAACTCTTTTTTGGTGTCTATAGATTGATCTACTTGCAGAGATTAGCCAGTCGCCTCGCATTCTTTCTGAAGTTGATGCAGCTCTTAAATCAAAGCAGATGAAGGGTGATGTAGATGAATACCTGAAGGTAATGCTAACATAATCAAAACCTTGTTTCCTGACTTCCTCGCTCTTCACGGGGTGTATATAGGTGTGGGGTGAGAGAAGTGGGATAATGAATTATACTGTATACATATGGTTTTTCCTATCTGCCCATCTTGTTTTATACTTTCCTGAATGGTTGCAGACAAGGCAACAGGGGTCTCCATTTTTGACTGAATTGAAGCAGAAGTTGCTGCTCTCTCCAAGTGAAGCCGCCAAGGCTGGGACGCGCTACAATGTACCCCTTATCAATTCCCTTGTACTCTATGTTGGAATGCAGGTAAAATCTTGGTTGAACTTCTTTCTTTCCTTTTCCTTACTCGTATGATGGTACCTCAAAAATATTGTCCTGGCGGAAAATCTGTGTGCTAGTGAAATCAAAATGGGTGCTCAGGCATCACATTTTAATTTATTCCAGGCTTGTATGATTTTCATATCACCCTTTTGTTAAGCTTTTCCTCTTCTGTAGTTGCGTTGCATGTTTTTCCTTGGTTTATTTTCAGTACCCTGTATTTATTACTTTTGTTGTGTTGCTGGTAGGCTATCCAGCAGCTGCAGGCAAAAACTCCTCATGCACAGTCGATGCCCACTAGTGTTCCATTTGCTGTATTCTTGGTTGGTGCTGCTCTAGATGTTTTCCAGACTTTGATTACGGACTTGGACACCGAGGGGCGTTACTTGTTTTTGAACGCAGTCGCTAACCAATTGCGATACCCAAATAATCACACACATTACTTCTCATTTATTCTGCTCTACCTATTTGCAGAATCAAACCAGGTGCTCAAGTGCTTTCATATAGTTTTCCCCAATTTATATTTGTTGTTGTCACTTGTTGATTTTTGCTTGTTTTCGATTGTTTCTATTATGATTTTCATCTTGATTAGGTTGTCCTCTATATATATTTATACACGTGTGCCAACATACTCTCGGTCTTCCTCCCATTTTATATGGCAAGGTTTGGAGTAGGAGGGTCAAAGTATTTATACTCTCCCTCTCCCACTCTCCTCCTTTCCTCATGGGAAGCTTCAATGAGAGGGTCAAAATACTCATATTTTTGTGATTTTTGACATACATTTTTCATTTTTTGAAATGAAATTTACATATTCGAAAACTGCAGAGTGACATAGGCTACAATAGTTAATTAATGAAAATATTCAAAAGAATGTTAAAGATATTGTGGTTAAAGAAAACCTGTTTTATTCCGTAAATAGTGTAAGTGTCACATGAACACTCTCTCTCTCTCACTCACACACACACACACACACACACAGGTGTGTGATTGATTTGACCTTGTCTACGGAACTCTTCCTTATTTTACGTAACTGAGTAATTATTTTCTATTTACTAGAACAAGAATAATATTTACCATTATAGTTTTTTGTTCCTCACTGTCTGAATGTTCTTTAAAATTCACATGCCACGGATAGCCTGATGCGGATGTTGGGCAACATATTATAATCTAATTCAATCAAGTTTCTAGATTCTTAGTTTTTGGTTCAAGGGCTTCCTCCGTTAAAATCTCCTTCTCTTGCTTAGGTTTAGTGTGTATTGGTAACCAGATGTTTGTTTGTGCCCAGCTGTCAGCAGATTGAGACCACTATATGCACTATGTGAAGACCGCTTAAACATTTGATTTGTTTAGTTATATTTTGGATTGTTCTAAGTTACTAATTTACTGTAAATGGGCAGGAAATGATCCAAGAGCAGATAACCAGAGTCCTATTAGAGCGCCTGATTGTAAATCGACCTCATCCATGGGGTCTTCTGATCACATTCATTGAGCTGATAAAGGTATTTTCTGTATATTTATGCTCATGTAATCTAAATCTTCATACCATTTAGTGTCTTCTCAAGACAGCATTTCTTCTTGTTCAACAGAATCCAAGGTACAATTTTTGGAGTCGACCATTTACAAGATGTGCACCAGAGATCGAGAAGCTGTTTGAATCCGTCTCAAGATCATGTGGTGGCCCTAAACCTGTGGATGAGAACGTGGTGTCAGGTGGAATACCTGATATCCATTAGATGAATTTTGTTGCCTTGTAAATACTATTCCATTTGTGATTTGCTGAATCCCTATTTCTGACCTGTTTATAGTGTCGGGCATAAATAATTTTAATGCTGTTGTAGTGAAATAATGTGATGCTACTGTTGGTCTTTATGGATTTTTTAACTGAATTTTTTTCATGTAGCTTTGTGCTTGTCAGAGAGTTCTCTACTTTCTGACAGAAAGTGAACTGTATAGCTCTTTTTTTTTCTTTTTCCCAATCAATCTTCTCCATATCTATCCCTAGAGAATGGATATTTATATGTGTGTATATATAAAGAGATTACAAAAAGGGAGGAGAAGCTATCTCCTTGTACTTTCTTAGAATGGAATTCTGAGGAGCAAAGCCTCATCTGGCCATAAAAGAACCTTCAAGGGACATCAAAATTGTGCTGTCTGAACAAGCACCTCTCAATAGAATAGGGAAATTGAAACGTGTCCACCCTCAATTCTCCTTTCATATTTAGGAAGTCTCTTGCTATCAATAATCCATATCTTCTCTTTGCTCAAATCTCCAATTTGCCGAATTATCTGTGACCTTGTTGCTTTCTCCGGAACAATGTGAATACTTTTACCCTTTGTTTGGAAGGTGTTTACCTGTGGTATAGTATGGTATGGTTATTAAGAGAATCATGTTTGTTTAATTGTTACTTATAATATATGGCATGGTATGGTTTGACTTCTTGGTTAGGTAACTATGAGAAGCTTCACTTTATTAAAAACAACCAATTTGGTGTCATCGTTTCTTAATTTTTCTTTTCAATTATGCCCTTATATAATATTACATAATTTTATTTTACCCTTTACCTTATATTATTTAACTACACCCAAAAATGATACCCTATACAATTTTTTAGATTAAGTTTTCTTTTGTGTTCAGGCCTTTTTTTTTTAGGTTTGATTTCTTAAGCTTCTTACAAGTCTGTTTGCTTTATTTGGACCTGCTTTTTTTATTAATTTTGTTAGAATTTGCATGAATGTAACAACTTAATATATTTACAAGACATAATTTATAACAAATTAGCAGGAAAAAATTGTCCTAAATTATTTTATTAGAAATTATTGATGAATTTAACATATAAAAATATTTAGGGCATTTTAGTAAACTTACCAGTTATGATACAGTCAAAATAAATAATAAAAATATTATTAAATAGCAGCAAACAATACAATCTATTCAAATATTGTATATGCATTACGGTATAATACAATACAATACCACACATTATAAAATCGTGGCTAATCACACTCCAAACAAAAGTGTTATGGATACACAATTCTATTTATTGTCAGAGCTTCAACCATGTGATTAGACATATCACGCAATGGCATATCAAATGCATAGAGAGGTTAGCCCCATATTTCCTTTAGGACATACATCAACATTTAGCTTGATGAAACCAAATTTAGAGGTTAGCCATTTAATTGAGAGAGCTTGAGGGACATGTTTATGAGCTATCAAAGTTAGTTCCTGACTAGTTTGATAAATTATTCTGTTAGCTCTTATAGAAATGTTGGTAAATTTGCTTTTGCTTTTCATGCTCCAGTTCATGATTAAATTTCTCGGTTTGATATTGGGCTGGATACCAAACATATTATTGAAGTATGTTCAAACATTTTGTTCGATCATACTTCTTAAAAACAGATATTTCTGGTCTTCTTGATGATGATTACAGCACCAGGAGCATATAGATGATAAGTTAATAACAAACTTTTTCATATTGAGGTCAACAGATACCTTGTGATTGAGAAGTTTCCAATCAAGAAGGATATTTTTAGGGGAACACTTCTGGACCATATCATTTTTTTGGTAAAAGAAATATTATTGTGTTCTTTGAATGCTATTTCAAGCAGATTTACAAGAAAATTTTTCATCTGCACTGGAGTCTAAATAGGTTGGTCTAGCAGATTAGAAGATTTAAGAGTAATTCCATTTATATGTGAATAATCATATTGAGAGGAAGCACCCCTTTTTAGATTGACCATAATCCCATATTCCATTATTGGTGTAGCAAAACTGTGTACCCCTCACTGCAAAAGTTGTTACCGCAACATACAACCAAACCTCTCTGTAACGACAACATTTGTCTGAAAACTTCATGGCGGTTATAATGAGGTGCTGCTATATATGTATAATGACATTTGACGTTTAGATTTCATTTAGCTATTATAAATAAAAATATGCAAAAATATTTTTTGGTACTTTTTATGTTATAAATGAAAACAAAATACTTGTTAAATTTAAAAGCTCAATTATTTTTCATATATCATTAATTAAAAATTAAAAATAGCAATATATTACTAGTAAATTTATAACTAGTTGTACCATACTGATAAAGAATTAAAATAAAAGAGAATCGAGCCAAAGGTCATATGGTCATGACTTGTAATTAGTAACTGTTTTGTTTCATTTACTTTACCAAGATTCCGTATAAGGCTGAAACTAGTGGGCAGGGCTTCACATTCCTTGGCCTTTCTCAAGTGAACTAAGCTTGCCTTTTATCTTCTCAACCCCACCCAATGTAAGAAATGAATCAACCCATATTATACACCTTTCCCCCCATTCTATCCTACCTCACCCCACCCTTTGTATAGGTCTACCTTTTCTTTGACCATCCATTAAGGCTCGAGTCGTCGAGTTTGGCCCTCGCTTGATCTAACCTCAGTTCGAATCAAACTCGAAACTCGATCACAATTTCAGACACAACTTAAGCTCTGAATTCAGAACCTAACACCAACCCGACTTAGCATTTAGATTGTGAGACCCAACTTAAACTTGAAACATAAAATCTAGCCCTGTTTGGGCACCCGATATGGACCCAAGACACGACATTCGGGATCAGGTACTTGAGACTTAACCTTAGAGCCTCAGTCTCAACCCTTACCCAAGATACAAGACTTGGCCTCAACCCTTATCCTCAACCATGGACTCGAGATCGAGGATTAGGCCCTAACTTGAGATCTAACCCTCACTCGGGACCCAAGATTGAGGACTAGGCCTTAACTTGAGACTTGACCCTCACTCGGGACCCGAGACATGACTTTCACTGACATGACCCTAACCTAATTCTTACTCAAGACTTGACCCTAACATTAGGGATTTGACCTTGACATTAGGAATCGACCTTAACTCCAGACTCGACCCTTACTCGAAACTCATTCTATGTCATGAATCTCGACCGTACTTCAAACCTAAGACCCGAGATTAACCCAAGATTCTGACATGAGACCCCGAAACTGACCTTGACCTGGGATCTGAGATTCGGCCCTTACGTAAGACCCAACCTTAACTCCAGATTTAAGAGCTGACCCCAACTTGGGACTTAATACCCAACTCAACCCCAAATTTCATATCCGACCTTAATTCGAGACTCGACTTGGAACTGAGACCTAACTTAGAACCTATGATCCGACCATGACACAAAACAAGAACCTGGGACCCAAAATCTGACCTTGACGCAGAACTCGAGATCTGACCTTCACTTAGAATTTAAGCCCTAACACATAAAAAAAATCAAAAAAAATCTTAAACACTAATTGCAAATTAAAGTAAATTTAAAAAATAGGCTACTATTGGACTAGTTTGGGCTTCAATTGGAGATCACTCTAAAAATGAATTATGTTGTTTTAGGCTAAAATTAGTCCAATATGAAATTGTCTTGTGCTCACTTTATAAATTTTTGGGCAGGTTGGAAGATCCATCAAATTTGGACCATATTTGACACTTATATATTTTTATATCCGACACTGCAATATTTAGAATTATAAATATGAGGAATCATAGTTTTGGTGGGGTAGGGGTGAGGGAATGGGGGTTTGGAATAGTAAAAAGATATGTTGAACCATAACACAAGATTAGATCGCAACTAGAGTGATGTTTAAGATAATCTGGGAAGACATAGAATGATCATTCCAGGTGAGACCTAAAGTGATTTAGGTTCGGCCTAAGTAAACCCAACTCGAGATCAGCACATCCTTTCAATATTTTTTTTTGGGAAAGGCCACCTCACCACTGGATGTCCTAATAATGTCCATCAAGGAAATCAACAATCAATCTCGAGTCTCGCACCAACCTGTCCTCAATCAATTTCAAATAAAGTGTCAGAACACATGCATTTGCTACTAGATAACCTTTTCTGTTCCAAGCATGCAATCATTTCACATTAAAGCGACGGTTCAACTTTTGTGGTTTATAAAAGAAATCTCTTAGAATAATAATAGGCGTATAGGAACTCCTAGAATATACCCTAGAAACTTTTCATCTTCTTTTTAAAAACTTTTCAGTAATTTCATGCTTGTAATCCACCCTTCTTTAACAATTTAGCTAAAATGATATCGATTTAATCGATGTTAACCTACTTAACTTTAACTTCTCTCTCTTTTTTTACACCATTTTTACTGTTAATGAAATGGATGACTTTTTCACCATACAATTTAGCGCCTTTTGTGAGGATGGACAATCGTGGCGATATTTTCATATGTTGTTTGAACTCCTTCTTAAACCATCAATATGTATGCTACCATATTTGGGACTTTAGTCGACGCTCAACATATCCCTTCAACTGTGAATATCGTACAACTCCTTCTTGGATCATCAAGATCTATGCACTGGAAATTTCTACCATATTTGGGACTTCAGTCGACCCTTAGCGTGATATCCCTTTACCTATGAGTATTTTGCAACCAGCAAAATCTATGATTGTGCAAGATCCGAAGTACCCTCAAGGATGAGGGCTAGGCTAAAGGAGAGAACGAGGACGAGAACAGGAGCCAACACATATCTCGCCCTAAAAACTAGCTAGATGAAGAAACGAGCCCTGTGACTCTAAATACAAAAGAGTCTTAAGAAAGTACACGTGACCGTATATCGAGAGAGAGAGCCATATCCGCGGCTCCTTAACCTAAACTACTTAGGGGACTATTAGAAATATTAGAGGCTTCTCAATATATAAGATGTGGCGATCAAGCTGAGGCCTAACAACTAGTGATAGCAGTAACATTTAGGCAAAAATTGAAGGTGGGAGTAAACTAGTTTCCACACTTAGTCGAAAGCTTTTTGAGCCTCACCGATCAGAGTAGCCGAATGACACTTAAACAGAATACCACTTTGACAAGTACCTAGTATAACCATATAATACTTGGTTAGCAACGTTGGTTCTTACAAAACGTGCATAGTCAAAATAAAAATTAACCAGTATCGACTCTACGACCTATAAACGAGTTATCGCTCCTCTAGACTTGGTCGTCGGGGTTCTCTAGTATGGAGCCCGATATTGAACGGCTTTGTTCCTGATGACTAATGTCAAGTCAAGAAAATCCTTGCTAGGTTATCGAGATTCCAAAGGGAGGATCGGTTCTTGGATAGAGTAAGCATCAAACTACCCAAAATAATAGGACAAAAGTTGTTTGTATCAGGGAATACTGATTCCAGATGTTGAAGAGTTTAAACTAGTCTATAAAGAGTAAGAGATGGAATACTTATATGGTGACTACCTATTTTTCATTATAGTTATGCCTCAAAGAACATTGGTACTGGAAATAAGGAGAATCGTCGAAAGATCTGGGTGCCCGAACATAGGGGTTGACCCTGTAAACTGGGATCAGTCGAATGATGCTAACCAACTGAGGGTCGTAGCCTCCATTTAACGTAACAGGGTTGTTGGTTTTTTAATACACGAGGGTCGTTTCTTTTTTCCTTTGTATACATACTGTAAGAGCCCCCCCTTCTTTTATAAGGATAATTAATGTCATGCACTTTTATGGGTTCTATGATCTATCTTAGTGCAAATGCTGGTCTTAAAAGCATAGGCATTGCCCTACACACAATACAGTTTATGATCATAAATCGCCTAACAATATAGTCTACGAGCTTAAATTGTAAAAGCTACAGCCAAAATGAAACAGTTTCTAGATTTGGGTGGTAAAAAACTCCCACCAAAGTGATACAGTCCCCAAAGTTATATTGGTGGTAAAAAGCTCCCACCAAAGTGATACAGTCCCCAATGTTATATTGCCAAAGATTTCAAGAACCTTATGCCTAAAATCAAGGTCGACATGTCCACCCCAAGCACTAAAACAAAATTGTGTGCTCTTCTTTATAAAGAAGCGAATGTTTTTCTCGACATGCTTCTTTATGCGCAGAATGGTTAATTCTCAGGCACACCTTGTGGTTAATGTTGTGTATCCCGACTAAGCCAAAATCCTGGATAAAGCATCTTTAAAACTCTAAAAGAGCTTTTTCCAATCACTCAATATGATACATAATTTTGAAAAAGGGTCATGGTGGCTGACCATTATGGTTAAAGTATTCTAATGCGTGAGCGGTATGGAACGCGAAGACGAACAACAGTTTGAAAAATAAAAGAGGGCAAAAGTTCTTGAGAAATATGAACAGATACGTGACAATGCGTCAACACCAAGAGTCGATGGACACCCAATTTGGTAGAAAATATTTGGTCGTACAATCGAAGCACGGCTAGAAGATCTCCCTTTCATATACAATAACAACTGGTCACATTTTATCTTGAGTTTAAAGGTTCAAGAGACTAGAAGAATATTGTCGAGTTGTGTATTATTCATGATGTACAAAGCACTTTATATACAATCAATAGACCAAGAATAACTCCTAAATTACAGGAGTATTGAGCTGTAAATGACAAGTTTATTTACAACTGTAAATGACAGCTACTGATTATGCACAAATAAGGGAAAACAAGATACGCACAAATCACTCATGCACTAATAGAGTTTAGCCCTCGAAAATCTTTCACCTCCTGAATACAATGTATTGGATATCCGAAACAGGGGGGACTACATGTGTGCGGGAAAAATCGAGTATAGTAAAAAAATACACTGAATCGTAATACATGGTTAGGCTGAAACCAAAGAGATATTTATCATAGCTTAGGAAGACAGAAAGAATCGTTCCCCATGAGATCTAAAGTGATTTAGGCCCAGCATGAGTAAAGCAACCTCAAGATTGGGCATCCTTCAAAACCTTTCCCCTGGATAGGCTGTCTTACAATCGGATGTCCTCATAATAGCACTAGAGGAAATCAACAATCAATAACGAGCCTTGCACCAATCTACCCCAATCAGATTCAAGAAAAGCGTCAAAACATAGGCACATGGAAGATAGCCTTTTTAGTTCTAAACGTGCAATCGTTTCATATTAAAGTGACGATTCGACTTTTGTGACCTATAA
Organism: Datura stramonium; assembly: GCA_018107945.1. Taxonomy (NCBI): domain Eukaryota; kingdom Viridiplantae; phylum Streptophyta; class Magnoliopsida; order Solanales; family Solanaceae; genus Datura; species Datura stramonium. Next base: position 108,418 of record JACEIK010002613.1, read on the forward strand.
CAGAAGTCTCTTAGAAGAATAGAATACATTCAGGAATTCCCATAAAATAGTCTAGAAAATTTTCATCTTATTACTTAAAATTTGCATGGGAGAAGGCACCCGACCTCCTATTTTTCTTGTATCTTTTTATTTCTTTGAGTGATGTCCATGCTTGTAATCTACTCCCTACTTGGCGGTTTAGCCAAAAGGAGATGAACTTGATAGACCTTATGGTATCATTGTAATCAAGACAATAAGCAGAAATGTAGAAGAAACAGTATAACATTAAAAACAAAAGTTCCGAGCCCAACATAAAAGTGTATTTCCTTAAGGAATTTAATCCCCTTATAATTGTCCATGATTATGAATTAATTTCTCTCAGGATAGAACAAACGCGGTTCTACTATATCGAGAATAGAAATTATAGAACTTCAATGAAATTAACAAAAAGAGTAAATCGTACGACACTTCCTTTGTTTTGTAAAACGAATGCAGAGTTGAGGGAAAGAAGATGATAAAATAATCTTTGTTTTCTGTCTGCACTTTTGGTATTTCAAATGAGGAGAAGCCTTGAGTTTTCACAATCATCAATGCACCTGTTAGGGAAGGAAGATGTCTGATTGTGAATTAATTTTAAATTCATAATAAGAAAAAGTTTCGCGAATTTAAATAAATTTCGCGTTAATTAAAATCAGGACAAGAAAAGGAAAGTAATTATGAAAATGGAAAGAATAAAATATAGTTAAGAAAATCTTAAGTTGAGGCTGAGCCGAGCGACGACGGTAATACGAGGGGAGTGTCTCTTCTCAACTCTTTATAAGTTAGAAAATATGCTTCTGAATATAAGCATAAAAGTTTTCTTTTCCTTTCAATGAGATACAAAGTTCACTTATAAAAAGCAACTTTTCAACTTTTAGTTCCCGTCATTTTTCAATCAAGATTTAATCTTTAAAAAATCTCAACACCTTAAGCCCCTTGTCTTTAACTTTTTCTTTCTTCTTCTTCTTTATTGGGTAAACAATAACACCTATTCCATAAATATTGCTTGAATACAGAAAGATTTCAAGTCTTAGAGCTACGGTAATGAGGTTTTGAATTATGGGTACGCCTATTTGTACTATGTGTAAATATTGCTCGTAGAATCACTACTATTTCAAGATTAGTAAATTTAAGTCGGATCGAGTTGAAATGAGAGACCTCTCAGTAGAAGGCCACATGTTATTGTCGAGGGTTGAAGAAAACAATATAATTAGAAATAAAAATAATTGAACAAACACACGCAAATTTTATTAATCAGGAAAAACTTATGAATAACAGAACGATAAACACAAGTTTTGTAAGTATGATAAGACTTGGAACAATTTTAAAATAGGTAAAATAATGATTATATGAAAATCATATCACATAAATATAATTTATAAATAAAATAAGTCTTGCAATCTGATAAAATTTACAAATAATTTAAATATAAGTTGAAAACATAATTTCCTACTCTTTCAATGTGAGTGTCGAAACTAATTTAAATAGCTTTCTTATATTTTCAACTCCTTCAAAAAATCAAATGACTCAAAAGTCGACACCTTGTCAATTTCCATTAACTGGGACATGCCATGACTGTTTGTTAAATATAAACTCTAATCCAACTTTATCACTGTAGCGGGGATAGCTCAGTTGGGAGAGCGTCAGACTGAAGATCTGAAGGTCACGTGTTCGATCCATGTTCACCGCATTTTGTAAATTTCCTTTTTAAAAAAAGAAAAAAGTTGTTCCCACTTCAGTGAACAAATGCGCAACAGCCTAAGCCTATGTCGCAAAGCTCCTCCTGGACTTCTGTTAAAGATCACACTAAAGCCCAATACCGTAGGCCCAACCTTATGTCACTATTTTGGGATTGGGTCAAGTTTAAAAATGACGGCAAGATGAACTGATGTTGATGCTTTGTCCTCCGTTTAAATAGTCTAACAAAAACGACCTTCTCAAGGATTGGTATTAGTTTTTTGACCTCGCTTAATAAAAAATTTTAAAAATAATTTTTGCTTTACAAAAGTTATAACTTTTGTTTAAGGCATACGTTCAAGATAGTTTAAGATAATAAATCTGCTTAATTGATTAGAAGTTCTGTCATATAGACAAAAGTTGGAATTTAGAGATGTTGTCCATCAAACATAAGTTTTAATTTTTGCACATAAGGCAAACATTTAGAATATTTCAAAATAGTGAACATATTTAATAGACCGCAAGTTTACCCGTAAAATTAGAACTTATATCTGATGGACAACATAAATACTTTCAAGCGAATTTTTTCAAAATTGGTCATTTTTAAAAATATTTTGTTAAGCAGGAATAAAAATTTAAGATCCGACACTTTGAAGGACACTGTGCGTAATTTTTTGCTTAGGATTGATAAGGGTGAAAGTACACATACAGCCAATTTTGGAATTTCTGTTTGAACCACAAATCTAAATTCAATTTTTTTACATGTCTAGGCTCTTTCAAAGTGAAATTGCAAAAATTCACGATAAAATATCCAACATAAAATATCCTAACGGATTAATTATAAACCTTTCAGAGTTGTCGTGGATTCTTTTCTTTAATTTGTACATGAATAACAACTAATATTAGAATCAAAATGGTTTAAAAAAAGTAAAGAAAATTGTTGAAGGTGAATCTTTGATAAATTAATCCCAATGTGAAAAGGAGATTGTCTTTAAAAAAGATTATTCCTGGACCCTGGATGAGGGACAATATATAGATAACATACAAAAGTTTTGGGGAC
>JACEIK010002613.1:150573-168070 GCA_018107945.1 Datura stramonium
ATAATCAATTTTTTTTTTCTAACGTCAAACCAAATCAAACCAAACCACTAATTAATTTTTTAAAAATTTAACTTAAAATGTAAAATTAATGCAATTTATGAAAAAAAAATTATATACCTCTATCTAAAGAAAACTCAATTTCATATTATGATTTCTCTACCCATCCACTTGATAGAGTTGCTATAACTCCTCCTCGTTTAATTATCTTTAGCTTATTAATCTATACAAGTTAAGGTTAGCGCCTAACCTCTCACCATAATTGTGACATTAATTTATAATGAAAAATATCCACACAAGTAGCTTATACCTTCTAGGAGTCATCATATATGATAACAAAATTATTGTAACACTAGTATGTGAGTATATAGGTTGCGCGTGTATTCTATATAAAATATAAGTATCAAATTTTATTAAATCACATAAATATTATGAGTACTAAATTTGTGTTCGAGTTGGTAATTTGATTTTTTTTTTATTTGAAGATCAAAAATAGAGTTGTTCATTGACTTAGCAAAAGCAAAACAGTATACATATGTGCTTGAATAGAATAAATGCAAATCAAATTTATTAAAGAAACAGATAAAAAATTATCGACCTTACTAAATTCTCAAAAAATAATTCTAAAAAATGTGCGGTTTGTAAATCTCAAAGTTTAAATTTTTGGCATCGCATTCATTCAATTGATTTTCTTCCATATGCTGGCTCTTTCTTGACATGCATTTCTGTCTTTGTGCCCTGGACGTGGATACATTAAATTGTAAATTAGAGAACATAATAAATTAATAAAAATATATTAATTATGGAACAAATATTTTCATATAAAAGTGATCATTTTAGTGCGATAAAAAAATATGGTATAACAGGGCAAAATAAACATTATTTAGCAAATAAATGAAGACAATTGAGAAATAATTAAATAGAAAAAGTAATTAAAACACAACTTAGAAGACTTTAAAGGTTCAGGATCAATGACTTGATTACATCACAACATCAACAGACTTCCATTGCATCATCTAAACAAAATGTCACCAATTAAAATAACGAAAGAAAAGACTAACCATCACCAACAGGAACACACTTTGAGCACGAAAATATGTCATTGAGCTTTTTCTTTAAGTAATGAATGAATTAATATACTTACCATCAGGAAGCTGAAAGATGAAGAAACTAAATATTGAATAGATATATTAAAGATTGATATTAACGGACATTTGTAATAGATAGGGAAGATTAAAGTAATTCTAAATTTAATTGATTACAACAAATGACATTAATTTTAAAAACATGAACCATCTTCATATTATTCATCTTTTACATTTATTATGTACTATCACTTCATTATTTTTTGAAATGTAAATTAATTTTAGTTGATGAATAGGTTTGAAGTAAAAGGTAAATATGGTCGTTTAAACTTTTATAGATATTTTGGTCTTTTAACTTTAGACTTAAGCGCTTTAATATAATCATATTATTATATAAGTGAAAAACCAAAAAGTGAAAAGTTAGATTACCATGAAAGTAAATTAAAGATATATGATATATAAGTAAGTGTTTATGAAATATTGAATGACTATTTTACCCTTCAATCTAAAACTATTCCTATAATATTATATATACTAAAAGCAAAAATTGCATAAAAATAAATATTATTAGACCATTAAATATTTCACAATGAATTATTTAGATGATGATGAAGGACTAAACCTATTTATTATTTGAAGGGTATATTAGTCTCCCAATATTTGGAGGTTATTTTAGTATTTTAACTTTTCACTTTTTGCCTTCCCACTATTATTATTATATAGTAATATTATTATTATTGTATTATTATTATATATTATTATTGTGTATTATTTATTATTTGTATAGTTAGTTAGCTAAACAACTAATATTTTATCTTTATTATTTATTTATTCTTATTAAATTTTATAAGTTATATTTTATTTATTTATTTATTTTAATCCACTTTTTGGTTTATCCTTATATAGTAATAAATATATAATTATGATATGATAAAATATTAATATTTGAATTCCTTAACTATTAATAATTAAATAACTAATTTTTTTAATTTTTTTAATTTTTTTATTTTTATTCCTTTATTATTTTAATTGTTGTTTGATAGATTGAAATTGAATTGATAATTGAGGTTTTTTTATTTATTTTATTTAGTGGAGGGTTAAAGTGGTAATGAAACTTTGAAATTAGGAATTTTTCACTTTTATTATATTTTAATTTAATTTATTTTTATTGCTATTATTTATTTTGTTAGTGGAGTTTGCATTTAATTACATAACATTAAATGACATTAACTAAATAAATAAAATAAAAAAATAATTTTAAAATAGAAAAAAATTCAAAAACAAGAAAAAGAAAATAAGGATGGAGCCTTAGAGGCATGCCACATCAAGCATCTCATTCTCTTTATATATATACATATATATATATATATATATATATATATATTGATACTAGTTTAGAATGTGTTGAAATATTATTAGTGGATTGATATTTTAAATTAGTAATAATAGCCAAATTATTTTTAGCTCCACCAAATATAAACAATTTTTTTTTAATCCTTTGTGATTCTAAGTACATTTAACTTTTTGATAACAGAAATATTTAGACTATTATTTGAGTTTGTTAATCTTCACAAATTTAATCAATTAATAACCATTAGATTATTTAATTACACATGTCGTGTTGAGTATTTTTTTTCTTTTCTAAATTGCTTGTTAATCTTCAAGTTATAGCCTATTTGGTCAAGCTTAAGGCAGTGCTTATTTTTTTTAAAAAAGTGGCTTATTTTAAAAAAAAAAAAGAGGTGTTTGGCTAAGCTTTTGGGAGAAAATAAGTGTTTTTAAGAGTAGCAAAAACTGTTTTCAAGCTAAAAAAGTAGCTTCTCACCAAAAGCACTTATTTGAAAAACACCTTTTGAAAATACACTAAGCCAGTTTTCAAAAGTTTGGTCAAACACTAATTGCTATTCAAATTTTTAGGCAAACACAATGCTTCCTCTCAAGTATCTTTTTGATAAGCACTTTTGAAAAAAACCACTTCTCAAAATAAAGTGATTTGAGAAGTTTGTGCTCGGGCTATTAATCAACTAGGAAATTTTTATTATAGCACAATTATAACAAATCTCATATTTATTAAATTCTTCTTTAATGTGTTTAATATATTTTTAATGGTCATTTTGAGTTTCTTGAATTATCAATAATATTGACGAGTTTTTTTTTCTCAAAAGAAAAATTTATTAATTTCTAAATATTGACATGATTCTTGAATCTCAATTTTATTTTGCAAATATTTATCCTTCTAAGACAATTAACTCTTTAAAATTTTATCCCTAATATAGTCACCGCATTTTATATTGCAGTACATATTATTTTCTGATATAAATTATGTATACATGATATACCTTTTCTTGAAAAGTTAAAATTTAGAAATTATTGAAATTATATATTCAATTAATATTTTTAAAAGTTAATTTTAACCATCAAACTATGCAAGTAATTAATTATCTTTAATTTTATATAAAATAAATAAAAAAATATACGATCGGATAGAGTTTATAGAGTTATGATTTGGAAGTGTCATTTAAAAAAAATTAATTAATTTAGAGTTTTAAGTCACCTAACAAATTTTGTTCAAATTTTAATTTTATTTTTATAAATTACGCATAAGAAAAATAAATAATCTACATAAAATATTGAAATGATTCATACACTTTTCTTTATATGAATAAATAATTTAGAAAGTAATTATGATCTACAAAATTGTGTATACGATTCTCTCTGATTATAATTATAAAATATTTAAAGCTAAAATCATAACAATTTTAAAGTGAATTATACAATGTCTGTTGAAAGATACAATTTTTATAGATTCTTTTTGCTTAATGTATAATAGAGAATATAAAATAAGAATTTGTCAATTCTAAATTGTATACCTTATTTTAAGTATTTATTCACAAGTAAGATTACGCAAATGCGTAAATTATATTTGTTTTAATAATTAGAATATTCTTTTGATTTCATTTCTATTTCGTTTTCCCTTTCTTTTCTTTTCCTTTATATATATATATATATATATATATATATATATATATATATATATATTATTTTTCTGTTCTTTTCTTTCCTCGTTAGCCTTTCCCCCACTTGTTACGAAAATTGAGATCACAATTATAAATATAATTATTTTTTCTCTACCACAGTAAATATCTTTAAATTCCAGCTAAGAAAATACATTTACGTCATTCTAGTTTTACTATGTACCTTCTTCCATCTAAAAACCACAAGAAAGAAAATTAGAGTTATCATAGTCCAAAAATTTAAGCCGAAGAACTAAAGAGAGTAAACTATGAGAGTGAAAAAAACTCTATCCTTCATTCTTCTATTATTTATTACGTATATGATCTCGTGCTAGTGCAAATTCTTATATTTTTATACAGCGAAGGAGTTGTTTGAAGGCAAATAATTATATTTTCTTTTATTGATCTTTATGCAAAGTCATTTATTGAAAGTAAACTTATTTTTTTAGCATAAAAATATTACAATAGTTTTTAGATTTTTTTTAAAAAAAACGAAAAAGGGCCAAAAGTATAATTTCTAAGGTTTAATTAATTAATTAAAAATTATAATTTAAATTTAATTCAAAAATTAATATTATTTTCAAATTCAACTTGAATTTTGTCTTTTTTAATTTTTCAAATTTAATTTAATTTTTTTGTTATTTTCATTAGTTAGTATATTTACCTTTTAGTAGACAAATATTATTGAAATAGTGTTTAATTGTAAGGAAAAATACGTCTATATTTTATATGAAAATTTTGGGTAATTCAACTTTTCACTTTGATTGTTTCGGTCCCTACATATTTAGTAAATTTTTAAAAATCATATTAATATATAGTTGGTAAAATATTAAAGAATAATGAACCATTTATTCTAATATTTTGAAAATAATTCCATCAATTATATTTTAATGCGGTATACGATATAAACGCAAATAAATAAGATTTGATTTTATGATTATAAGTGAAACATTGATTTAGAATTTGAAATAGTTTTTGATGATATATAGGTAGTCAAAATGTTAGGGTCGAGATCTAATTTCAGTATTCGTTTGCATTCATTGGCAATTTTATTGACATAGTTAATAAATTATTGTCTTCTTCGTTTTAACTTTTACATGAAGAATAGGTATTTATTTCTGTTTTTTTTAGTTAATTAGTAACTAATATGCTATCAAAAAGCTAAACATCACCAATGATGTAAATAATATTCTGAGTATCAATACATATGATTTTAATATATCTACGATGTTATATAAATGTATCTAAATATATTTATTATGTGCTTATACGTTCATATACACCCAGCAATGCTTCCTTGTATACGAAAAATTCTTTCATTTGACATTTTAATAATAACTTTTCATAATTACCAATGTTCCATTTATATGAATATGAATAATAGGAAAAAAAAAAGTTTTTACCTTTGTAAGTCATTACTTTTCCTTGCTGATTTTCATAATTAACCAGAAAAATTAAGTCTTATATTTTTTCTTTGCAGCTTCATACCCAGCTCAATATAACATGTGAAGGATCAAAGAACTCTAATACATATTGCTGTTATCGCGGGGAGGTCCTTGGACAAACAAAGTAAAGCTAAAATCTAAATTTATTACCATTGACATTATGTCGGTTAAGAATATAAAAAGATATAAAAAATATTAAAGTAAATCAAATAAACAATTATATTACAATATGCATTATATGTCATGTAATAAATTCATCTAATGAATAACATATTTATTAAAATTATTTTAAAATAATAAAAAGATAAAAAAAACTACAAAAAGATAAATACAATTCTAGACCTTAGAGAGTGCAACATCATATATATATATAGATTAGTAACCATCAGATTTATTTTAATTACACACGTCGTGTCATCAGATTTATTTAATTACACGATACGTGTTGATATTTTTCTTCCTATATTGGTTGAACTGTTTTTATTTTTCTCTTGGATCCAAAGGTAGTACATCTTTATTTTTGAGGTAGGGTATCTGACTAAGGAGACGAGACCCCATTTTGTGAGTTACGGTATTCTTGATATATTGAGTATATATTATTATTTTGTATTTAAAAATAATATAATTTTAAAAATTATTTCGTTATTTTATCTATTCACTTTTATTTGTCTGTTAAACTTCTGTACACCCATTAAAAAAATTAATGAATGTTAATTTGATTAATACTCTTCGGTGTTTTGAAACATAAAATAATATTTTTTTCACATTTTAGAATCACTTTAAGTAGGGGTATACATAGTTTGGGCCAATCCAATTCTGTCAAAATTCGAATTTTTTGAATCTTTGGAGTTATTTTTGGATTTTTGAATTATGTATTTCATTTTAAAAAATTATGGATTTTGGATTGGATATTGGATTTAGTATTATGGATTTTGGATATCAGAAATTCAAAATTTTCTTTGCATTATATTTAACCCTACTCGATTACTCATACCGTCCAATGCTAATAATCGATTTTAGTATTGATAGTTAATACCTACGACTCATCCTATTATTAATTATATATGAGATTTTCTATTAATCAAATATAAAAAATAGAAAATATTTCACAAGTAAGTAAAGTTTAATACACGGTATGGGTGGTAGAGTCGCCTCAATTCTTGGTAATTGTGAAAGTTATATTCAATGGTAAATGTATGTGGATTGAGGTTGTTACTTGTTATGATCTACCTAAAAAGCTCAAAAGTCAAAATAAAAAATCGGCAAATCCAAACCGACTAATCCGAACCCGAACTTAAAAAATTCAATCCAGTCAAACTTATTTCGATTGGGTTTGGATTGTACTTTTTCTTAATCAGAAAATCGAATATCCCAAGTAAAATTACCATGCTCCCCTGTCAGAGTAAGCTGAGCGGCGCTTTTTAAAGTATAATTAAAAATATGATCGATTATTTTTAAATTTTAAAGCAACAATTAAAATAAAAACGGAGGGAGTAGTGTTTAAGAATTTTCTCACAATATTGAAAGAGTATATAAAGAGACCAAAAGTCATTTTAATTAATTTGATGGCAAGAAAACTAGAATTTAGTGACAGATGAGGGTTTTTATCTCTACTGTAATTCTTTTGCAGCATTACCTGCCATAGCAGCTCAAACCGAACCAAGAACCGATTCAAAACCTCGGGACCAAATTGTTCGCCAAGTCAGTATCTCCTTCTCATCTCTTTGCCCGGACCTTCAGATTCTCAGTTCCTCTCTGAATGAATGTCTCCCAACAGTAAATATTGCATATTCATTAAATTATGTAAGGCAATCGCCCTTTGAGTTTTCACAGCGTATTTAGATTTTATATTGTGATTGTTTTGAGTTTTGTTTTTGTTTACTTTGTTGTGCTTTAACTTCCACCATGGTTCTTATGCTTAATGGACCTTTAGCCCCTCCAGCTTTGCTCGTAGTAAATAAAGCCTCGTTTTTTCCTCATTTACCATATTAAGACAATTAGCCAAAATTTAAAATAATTAAAAACAGCCTGTTGTTTGCATTTTTCTTGTTCCTTGGAATATTTTTTGAAATTTGAAAGAATCATGAAGTTGGGGTTTTCATTTGGCTATAGAGTTATTTCAGTTTCTATTACATGCCAATAAATTTAAGATTCATTAAAGTATAAATCCCAGCGTGCACGTCTTAATTAAGTACTAAGTAACTATTTGTACACCCATGGAACATTATCTACATTTAAGGGATCGAAAGTTGCTTTTAATCCTAATCATTATTGATCCAAATCATTTCAAGTAAGTAGGCGAGCTAGAATTTAGGCTTATGGGTTTGGGATTCTACGTTCTTTTAAGTTAGCCTTAGGCTCAAGCCAGATTTCCTTGAGATAAATACAAGATTTAAACCAAAGCTACGGGTTTGGCCGAATTAAGTAAGTATGCTCTAGCTTCGCCCCCAAGTAGGACATTGCATTACTATTGATCCAAATCACATGTAAATAAGAAAACTTTGCCACTTAGGCAATGAGTCGATGCCGATGATTGTTCTTCACCCTCTTTTGCTACATTAGCAATATCTCATTGTATTTATTTTCTTAATTGATCCAATCAACTCAGTAAAGCACCATGCTGCTTCTTTATGTTGTCCAATCAATACATAGAAAATCTCATAATTGTTTTGTTTCTTTATTTTATTCAATCTAGTTTCATACTATGTTTCACTATTGTATCAATTTTTCTATTAGAATTGTTTTTCTAAGTTGAAATTTTTTCCCATTAAATCACTGCCTAATAGAAAACTTCTTGCACGATGTAATGTACAGGGTGCTAGCTACTATGATAAATACTGAAAGCGATCTTCTGGAGTTTATGTCCAATCAACTGTCCATTGTTTTTTGTCTTAATGATGTATTTCGGGTAATCTTTTGAGTTTGATAGGCTACCATAAAAAATTGGTAACTAAAGTGGCATTCAATTTTAAATGTAGGGGTTTAAATAATGCAACTAAAAAGTTATCTGTTATTATTAAGTGGTCAATTAGTGTAAGCTAAAGGCATAGTATTGAAAATTAAGGGATTTTAAAAGGCGAGGTTTATAACTTGAAGGCTATTTTAGCAGTTAACTTTGGGCTTTGGATTTGGTAGTGAGATAAAATCGTGATTTGAAATAAATATGAGATGAAGTTTGAAGTATTGTTTAGACATGCAATTTGGGATTTTTAAGTTGCATTTTTTACTCATGAACATAAAAACCTCATAAGTTGTAAAAACTATTCAAATTGTCCAAATTAAATACAATCTTACCAAATAAGTAAAGTTTATAATAAAATATAATACACTATCACAAGTCTAATTCTAAGAAAATACAGCTTAAAGATCGAACTTTAGTTCCACAGCTAAAAGTAAAATTAAACATGAGTTGTTCAATAAAAAGTAAAATTAAACATGAGTTGTAGTGTACTACTCTTTAATAAATTTGGTTGGTAAAGGTTGGTGGGAGTAAATGGTAAATGTTATGTCCATATAATAGTTGGCAAAGGTTGTTTATATTTATTAAATAAATAGTTGGTAAATAAGTTGGTATATATAAAATGGTGGATATTTTTTTCCAAAATATAAACTTGTGGGTTAAATTTTGCATTTAAAAAATTCCATCTCATGATTTGAAATCCCAAATCAAGCTTTTTGGAGAATTTGGGATTTCATCTCAAATCGCATGTCCAAACGCTGATGTCATCTCAAAATTTCAAATCGCGATTTCATATCGCATGTCCAAACGCCTACTTAGTTAGGTCCAGTGCTTTAGGGGAAAAGAAAGTGGCTACAATGTAGTTAGTAGTGCAATGAAGGAGGAATTATTTGTGCATTTTTTCTGCAAAGCTTGCTTTGTTTTCTTGCATATTAGTGCAGTGCATTTTAGTTCTAATCTCAGCTGAAATTGGTGATAGACCTTTTTAGGTTCCTCTTCACATGACACCTTTCTACCACACTTGTCTTTCCATTAATCTACATGAGGATATTGTGACTGAGAAGAGAGTTATATTTCATTTCTTTGTTTGTCCCCTTGATGATGAATCCAACAAAGTTTGTGACTTTTTGAAGATATGCTATACTCCTATTTTCAATGGTGCCTAAATGTGTGTTCTGTAGGATTGTAATCTACTTGATAACTCATTCAGGATATCAACCAACTGCGCTACGAAGATTCCACAAATTTCACATACATAACATTAACTTTATGTCCTCTGAGATGAAATTTCACATTTCATTTGGGCTGTTGGTTTATTTCTTATGACAAACTATAACCCAACTGGAGCTCAAAGGTATCTTTAACACTTTGCCGTCAGTGAGTTTAAAGTTATTGTAAAGCTTGCTTGTGGTGAGTTAGCCGATAGTTTTAATATGGAATAGTATTTCCTACTTATAAAAAACAGTTGGAATAGTTTTTCCTAGTGTGAATATCTTTTCTTTTAAGCAGGTAAGTTTGTTTTCCTAGTATGCATATTTTTCTTTTAAGAAAAAACGAAAACAAAAACTATTTCCTTGTATCCCTAGCATAATATGTTACTTGCACAGAATTGTGGCATTAATCAAAGATACACTTTGCATCTGTTAATCATTCCCTTCCTTCACCTTTGGCGGGAGAGAAATAAGACTTCAAGAACCTCATAGGTTTGTCTACGGCTTAGTGGCCAGAGTTATTTGGAATGTGTTTGCATCTAATTCAGAGGATGGGACATTTTGAAAGATGCTTCTCAATAAACTTAGACTCCTTCCATTTCAAATGTTTCGCCTACTGTGACATGCATGTTGACTGTGATAGAGAATTATTTGATGGTGTTACCATTTCCATGTGCTAATCTGTCATTATGAAGAGTCCAATTGATGTCGAGTAACCTAGTGATTCCATGTATGAGAGATGCAATAAATACTGATGTTGCAATTTTTTCTTAAATTCCTTTTTCTTTCACAGAATGGAATGCACTCCTAACACTCCACTTTTTGTTTAGTTTTCTTTGTCGAAGATTTGAAATAAGGAGTTTTAATTAGTAGATGCCATTCTACTTGATCTATTAGGAGAACTAGGTGCTATATATTATGTCTGTTCAATTAATATATTTTACTTTCTTTTTTAGTCCGTTTCACAAAAAATATCACTTTTAATATTTAGTAACACTTTAAATCCAACATCCTACATGATATATTTATTGTGGTACATTATACACATCTACCACAAGATTTAAAAGTTCTTCGTAATTTCTTAAATTTCGTGCCTAGTCAATCTAAGACACATAAAATAAAATGGAGGGAGTATAATTTCATGAACAGGATGGTGTATAAATAGTCATTTATCCTTTTTGTTTTTGGTAATCAGTGCCTTGACTTGCTCAATTGTATTCTTAAAAGTTTTTTTCCTTCTCGCAAACATAAACATCTTATTTATTGTTTGGTAAGTAGTATGTTGCAATCAATTTGAATTATTATCCACTTTATCTTGCAGGATCTGAGCCAAAGTGTGCAGGCAGGCTGCTAAAGAATCAGAGACTTTGATTCACTCATGGCGATAGTTGATGCAGCCAGGGGCGAATTTATATGTTAATTATGAGGCATGTGAACCCGTGATCCCTCCGTAAAACTAGATATTTTATGTATATATTTTCTGAAATTGGTATAATATTATATGTTAGTACCAATGCTACAAGAAGGCTAAATGATGCACTTGATTGAATATTGTGTTATTTATCTAGAGTACTTGGGACAATTATCACTTGATGCATTTTTTTTTTCTGGTGGTGCATTCATGTTCTAGAAATCCTAGATTCGCCTCTGGACATGCAACTGAAAAATAAAAAACCGTAATTATGATATAGGTAAAGTTGAAGGATTAGCCAATATTGATAAAATTCTTGTTGGCATGACTATCAGTTGCTAATGACAGCTTTTTAACTGCTATGGTGTGCACATGGACTTGGTGCCAGTATTTTGCTACGATTTGAACCTTCAGTATTTGATGTGTTGATGGCCTTGCTGATTTATTAATCATCTTTCCATGATATCCCATTTTTTTAACAAGATTGACCTGTATGCTTCCGTTTTCATTTTCATTTTCATTTCTGGCAGAGAAGAGTTGTCGTCAATGGATAGATTATGCATCATATTCTACATTGCAGCTCATACAAAACTGTTAAGCCTGTGGCCCTTAGGTGAAAAACTGATTTGCATTATAATTGGTCCCCTCCTGAATGAGTCTGGTTGTCTTGTTGTTTCATCGGCAAGATGCTGACCTACTGCTTTGCTAGACGAGATGAACAAACAGCACCTAATTGTGTAAAAGCTGCTTTCAGGAAGACTTCTCTCATTACAGTTACAGATATCCACAGGGATCATTGCCTTGTGAAAGAACAAAGTTCAGCCCAAGGTACAGTGCCACATTTCAGAGTGATGTTAACTTTGATAGTGCAAATGGCTTTGGCCTCACGAACAAGGTTTTTTCATTGGAGCTCAAGCTGATTAACTGGTTACTTTCAAACTTAGCTGGAGCATCTTTTGTTCGCAGAGTTAATTTCCACTGTCCTACTGAAGTGATGTTTACAGGATGTTCTTGCAGCTACAGTGAACATTCTTGATCTGGAATTCCTTTTGTCTTCACCAAGCAAGTGCATTTTGACAAAGCATAACCTAGTGGAGAAAACTTCTTAATATTTTGTTAACTTGACCAACTGTTTCAAGTTTTGTTTAGACATTTTTTCTCTATGATTTTACTAGCTCACGCATTGTAGGTATCCCAATTAAGATGTTAAACTGTTTGCAGCTCATAGCTTAATATTTTCTATCACTGTAGTCGGTAGTCTAACTAAATGATATAAAAAGCTTAACCAGCATGTCTGGACACCACGAGTTTTTTTTCTCTTTGAAACCGACACGAGACGAGTTACTAAATGCAATAACTTCAGTCTCCAATTAGTGTCCCCAAATTAAGATGTCTGATGCACACGAGTGTTTGGATGGCATTCTAGTAATCGTCTACTGCACTTACTGATTACTTAAGTTGCTCGGAAAAGAGAAACAGACCGATTTTTGAATTCTTCGCCCTGGAGCCAGTATGATACTTGTAGTCAGCAAAAGATCGTACTTTCTCCATTTTAATTTGTTTGTCTGGTTTTGATTTGGCACGAGTTTAAGAAAATAAATAAGACTTTTGAATCTTGTGGTCATGTATCCATTTTACTTAGGTTTCCCCTCTTGTTTTTCCTCTCCCTGAGGTTGACTAGAAGAGGGCTTTTTCTATATATATTTGTGGTTGATTGGGGTGGGAGGCAGGCTTTTATAGGAATTGTGTCTTAGGCTTTTATAGGAATTGTGTCTTATCATGTATAAAGCATCTCTTTAGTGTCTTATCATTTCATGTCCAGAGGTTTTTATGCCTTCTGATTGAAGTACAGAGTTCTTGTCTTTCAGATGTATGTCCAACTGGGATTTTCTAGCTCGCCAATGTTAATATTGATGTGCAGACAAAGATGTGCTGAAGTATATAACTTGTATTACTGTTGTTTTTTATTAATCTTTAACAACTTCATTATGTTTAGATATAACAGCCTACTAATGACCAGATATGTGTTGAGGTAACATCTTTTGTTAAAAATGTCCATGCTTTATGTACTTTCTATATTATGTATCACATTCCTTGAGAACTTGTTTGGATGTTTTGTGCTTTTTTAAAAAAAAATTCATATTCATCCTTGTGGTTGTTCTTGAATATACATATTTAGGCATTCTTGAGCTTCTTACCTTCATAGCCAAAGAATTCACATTGAATTGTGCAAATTCCATTGAGGCCTCTTCCTTAGAATTGCAAATTGTCATTCTGCTTACAAACAAAAACGGATCCAATTGATACAACTTGCTTACATAAGTGACAGCACAAAAATAATTTGGTTTTCTGCTGCATGTTGGATGAGAGAATATTGTCCATACAACTAACTTGTAGAGATTGATAATATCCACATTTTTGCATGATTGTTAAGATGAAAGTTGTGTGATGTTTTTTGGAGGAACATATGGGATTGATTAGGAATATAAACTAGAGAAGCGGGGAAGTGTGGCAGGAAATATTTTTCCATATCAATAACTTCACAGTTGGAATATAGATGAATGCAAATATTGTTTTAGTATATGCATTTGAAATGCAAGATTTACATTATCTTTTTTTTTGTGTGTGTGATTTAGAAAACAAGAATATGTGGCCAGAGCTGGTGACTAAGACAACTATTAAGTATCTTTTAGACCTTTGTCTTAGCTTATAGTTACGCTGAATACAATTGGGAAATCCACACTTTGTACTATAGAAAGTTGAAAGATTCAGGGAAATTTGTCAAATAACAAATCTAAGATATGTGTATAGCTCATCCTTTAAGCTATATATTAGGCCTCAATTTATTTATCCAGACTGTTCGGTTACAGTCTGTGTCTCTTCACTAAACGAAGAAAAGGTGTATAAATGAGACCTATTATCACATATATACACATATCTAGCCTCCTCTTCCCTATGATCACATGTATGTAGCTCAAAGTCCCTTGATGCAGGAAGAGAATGCGCCATATATGGGATGGAGCCTTTTAAGCAATTAGAACAGGTTGGTTCGATCCATTATGAAATGTTGCTTCCTCTATCCCATTTGCATATACAGTATATAGGCATTGATCTTTTTATTGCTAAAAAGGAGCTAAATAATCAACTAGTACTTATTCACTGAGTTATGATACTCCAAAATGATTAGAAGCATTCTGTTAGTAATCAAATGCTTAAATTTGCTACAACTGCAAAGAATGATGTTAACCATTAGTAGAAGATGATTTGCTAATTGAACATTCGTGTATGTGTTCTTTTCTTGCCAGGTTTGTAAAACGTTGTATCTCGAAATGATCCAAAGTATCACATAGAGAAGCTGTGCTGTATCTATTGTCAGCAACAGGGGAGACTGGATTTTCATCAAAGGGGTTTAATCAATCAAGAACTCTCATATTCAAAAAATGAAAATTGTGGAAATGAGGATGCTGAGATGGATGTGCGGGCTTAATAGGAGAGAGAGGATTAGAAATGAAGATACTCGGGACAAGGTGGGGTTGGCCTCAGTGGAGGACTAGATGCGAGAGACGAAGTTGAGATGATTCGGGCATGTGAAGAGAAGATGTACGGATACCCCAGTGCGGAGGTGTGAGAGGTTAACTATGGAGAGTAGAGGTAGGCCGAAGAGGTATTCAAGAGAAGTGATTAAATATGACATCGCGCAACTTCAGCTTACCGAGGACATAAACTTAGATAGGAAGATGTGGAGAACACAGAGTAGGGTAGTTGGCCAGTACCATATTAGTAATCGTAGTTGTTTCTTGGTTTTCTTTTTCTGTTACTATCTATCTATTGGTTCCTCTACTTCGATTATAATGTTATTTTGTTGTAATTATTGTTCTCTTTTCAATATATTTTGTCATGCTACTTTTAGTACTATTTTGTCGTAGCTTCTTCATTTTCATATTTCTTTTCTCGGACTGCTTTTCTTTGAGTCGAGAGTCTATCGGAAGCAATTTCTCTATACTTTCAAGATAGAGTCTGCATACACACTACTCTCCCAAATCCTGACTATGGGATAACATTGAGTATGTTATTGCTGTTATTGTTGGTTTAACCTCTGCATATATACATAAAAAAATAAAAATAAAAATTGTTGCTTAGCCCATGGTTGTCAGTGGCTCAGTAGCAATTCCATGAAACGGCAACAGTAGGGGCCGTTTGATGACTATTCAACCTGTTACAGCTAAGGTGAAAAATGAGGAAGAAAGAAGCGGGTTAATTAAAAAAACAGTTAGTTGGGAGGGATAGGATACACATTAGACTACTATTTTGGATTAGAGATTTCCTTTCACATGACTGCAGATATGAGGAGATATCAAAATCTGCAAATTTGATTAATGTGTGTATAGCTAGTTTAGTTGGAAATATCAGATCTGAATAAATATAATTTGTTTGTTCAAGAGTTAATATACACCAATAATATTTTCTGCCGGATTTGCGCAGTGGAGAGTTGGCTGCATGAATTGGTACATGTTGTAAACGCAATGGATTCATAATGCCACTATTGGCAAAATGCATGATTGCTTACATTAGATATCTTGTAAAATGGCCACCTCAGGTTTGAAGTTTAAATCTTAGGTGCGAGGTGAGTGATCATATGACGTGAAATTAATTGAAGTTGGCCTATTACCCACGATTATAAAAATGGATTTTCCTATGATAGTGCCATCCCTCACTTTTAACAAAATAATGTTTTTTCCATATCTGGTAAGAACCATATATATATGCGGTCTGATTATGTTCCCCAACAAAGTTGTAAGGTGTGTTCACTCAGTCTGTCTTTTTAAAAAAAAGAAAATGTTATTCTTGTTTTCTTTTGGTAATTGATCTAACATAGATATATACTAGGAGTATTATATTCTTGGGCAATCTGATTATCTTTCTCAAAGGCAATTGTTCACGTGGAAAGAGTCTTTCTTCGTTTCTACTACTTTCTATTTTGGGTTCATCCAAGTCTACTATGATGCAAATAAAAACATTACATTTATTTAGTGAAACAAGGCTCTTTAACTTACTGTCGAGTTTTAGGGCTTGAAATTAAGCGGTTATAGATTCGAGGAAGATACCAAGAATTCACATTTGTATAGTACCTTGAGTGCGGCTAGTGATCCATGAAATTGATCGAGAATCATGAGATTTCAGGAAAAAATATCAGTTTCGTTTCATTTGCTCAAGCTTTGATAGATAGAGTTATCTGATACTTGTGTTATAAAGATAATATGTATCATGTCAAAATTACACGGATGCACACAAGCTGATCTGAACATTACGGTTTATAAGAAAAAAGAATTGATGTTTGTATATTGGCTTGTGTCCCATGTTGTGATCAATTGTTTGCTAATGTTAAAGATGAACTGGTAAAGTCAAAATGGATTTGTGTTTTTTTTTTATATGAAGGACTTGTTCATGAGACATATCAAGAGGTCTTATGGCTAACATGCCAAATGATCCCCAAATATCATAATTATCTTATTCATTTATAATGTAATCCTTTATCTCCTACTACAAATTTCTTTTGGGTACTAGAAAGTAAATTCATTCTGAGATGCCAATCTTCCAAATTAAGTGTGAGGATCCATGACAAAGATCACTCTGCTCATGACCCAGATAGCCAAATCATCAAATGAAATTATATTTCTTAATAATGCCATTATTATTGCATAAATAAATCCTAGTAATCTTATGTATTGTTTGGAGATATCTTATTGCACATTAAGAAATACGATACCAAATAACATCATAGGAGCTGATTGTGGTGGATTTATTCGATTCTTTATCATTACAACATGTGAAAAGCTCTCACAAATCCCATGTTTCATGTGTTCGAGATTATTGAACATATATTAAAATAAATTCACACGTGGATATATATACATATACACATACAAGTTTTTATTTACAAAGGTATCTTTCAGATATTTCAACTTTCTTGTTTCTAAGACTTTTGTAGATACATGATTAGCGCCACTAATTTGCATAAATTAATCACTTTCTGATTTCTAACACACATTGATGTATAGAAGAAAAAGGTACAAGTTTACTCGCTCTTGATATTTATATCAAATTTAACCTATAATTATAATTGGCTAATATGTATTTTCACTTTATTAAATCATTTAACGATTAGTGTAAATATAAAGTGCGAAAAAAATACTGATAAAACCCTTAATTAATTCATTCATCTTATATTCTTATGTGGTTTTGTTCTATAAGTCCTCCGTGTTGGCAAATATATCACGTTAAATAACGTACTCTACCAAGTTTCTGTATTGAATATGATAGTTTGATTATGAACTCAACTGATTGTGCGAACTTTTTTTTTAATTGTCGCATTAG
>JACEIK010002614.1:15135-29661 GCA_018107945.1 Datura stramonium
TTCAGGGAATGCGATTTATAAGTCGCATTCCTGGAATGCAATTTATAAGTCGCATTTTGCCTTGCGACGCGTCGACTT
Organism: Datura stramonium; assembly: GCA_018107945.1. Taxonomy (NCBI): domain Eukaryota; kingdom Viridiplantae; phylum Streptophyta; class Magnoliopsida; order Solanales; family Solanaceae; genus Datura; species Datura stramonium. The sequence continues at coordinate 15,214 of JACEIK010002614.1, forward strand.
GGCGCTTGTCCGATCTTTCCCCAGGCCTTTTTATAGCATGTATGGCTTTCAAATACTCTTAACCAACACGCGAATAGGCCATCTATGTGCCGGGAATTTACGGGGTGTAACATAAATGCTCCTACTCATGAAGTTGTGGATGAGCTAGATATTCCACTAAGGAGGTCTACTAGACAACATGTTCCTTCTTCTCGTTATTCACCTAATGAGTATGTCTTACTCAATGATGGGGGAGAAGCTGAATGTTATGAGGGGGCCATGGAAGATGAGCATAACGATAAATGGATTGAAGGCATGCAAGATGAGATGACATATCTACATGAGAACTACAATTATGATTTGGTGAAATTGCCAAAGGGAATAAAAGCTTTGATGAACAAGTGGGTGTTCAAAGTTAAAGTTGAAGAACACGGCTTGAAGCCCATGTACAAATCCAGATTGGTTGTGAAGGGATTTGGCCAAAGGAAGGGCATTAACTTTGACGAAATATTTTATCCTGTTGTGAAAATGACCTCCATTCGTACAGTTCTTGGTTTGTCTGTTAGTCTTGATTTAGAGATTGAGCGGATGGATGTGAAGACAACTTTTCACTATGGTGACCTAGAAGAAGATATTTATATAGAGAAACCTAAGGGCTTCAAGGTAAAAGGTAGAGAAAATTATGTATGTAAGCTTAAAAAGAGTCTCTATAGCTTAAACAAGCTCCTACACAGTGGTACAAGAAATTTGAATCTGTTATGGGGGAGCAAGAATACAAGAAGACTTCTTCAGATCATTGTGTGTTTTTACAGAGATTTTCTGATAATGATTTTATCATTCTCTTATTATATGTGGATGACATGTTGATTGTGGGCAGAAATACTTCCAAGATTGACGAGTTGAAAAAACAATTGTGTAAGTCTTTTGCTATGAAAGACTTGGGCCATGCTAAGAAGATTTTGGGTATGAGGATTACTCATCTCAGAGATAAAAGAAAGTTTTATTTGTCACAGGAGAAGTACATTGAACGTGTACTGGAGCGCTTCAATATGAAGAATGCCAAGCTTGTCAGAACACCTTTTGTTGGTCATATGAAGTTGAGCAAGACAATGTATCCTACAACAAGGGAGGAGAAAGAGAGCATGGATAGAGTTCGATATTCCTCCATCGTCGGAAGTTTAATGTATGCAATACTGTGTACCAGACCTGATATTTCTCATGCAGACGATGTGATAGCAGGTTTCTTGAAAATCCAGGGAAAGAGCATTGGGAAGCTGTGAAGTGGATACTTAGATATCTAAGAGGAAGCTCCAATAAATGTCTGTGTTTTGGAGGATCAAATTCAATCTTGAAGGGCTATACAGATGCTGATATAGCAGGTGACCTTTATAATAGAAATCCACTATTAGATATCTGTTTACATTTTTAGGGGGAGCTATATCATGACAATCAAAGTTGCAAAAGTGTGTTGCACTATCTACAATTGAAGCAGAGTACATTGTCACTAATGAAGCTAGTAAGGAGATGATATGGCTCAAGCGATTTCTTTAAGAACTTGGATTGCAACAAATGGAGTATGTTATGTATTGTGACAGTCAACATGCAATAGACTTGAGCAAGAACTTCATGTACCATGCGAGAACAAAGCACATCGATGTCAGATATCATTGGATTCATGATAAAGTGGAAACTGAATCATTTCAAGTCAAAAAGATTCACACAAGTGAAAATCCTGCGGATATGCTGACCAAGGCGATGCCAATTGACAAGTTCGATCAATGCAGAGAACTTGTAGGCATGAGTACTCTCAGAGTAAATAAAGATACCTCCTTCAGATGAATGGGACTGGAGGGGGAGATTTATGGGGTCTATCCCCATACCTTTGATTTGATTTGAGGAAGAAAAGTCTTCCTTTTCTTTTTTGCAAATCTGCAAAAAATTTACTTAGCACCCTTTTGTTGAAATTCCTTAGCACACTTTTGCTGAAATTGTGTTACACCCCGTAAAATTTAACGATTAGTAAGTGTACGCATGGATTCATGAGGAATAAAGAGAGTACGACGCGTGTAGAAAAGACTCGAAAGCAGGATTGAGTGAGGCTAGGCCGCGAAGGGCCAACGCGATGCGCCAGCCAGCAGGACACTGACTAGCGCGGTGCGCCAACACATTGGCGCAAGGAGAGGCGCAGTGCGGGGGGCTTGCTGGTGCTATGGCCGGTGCCCCCCCCCCTCGCCAATCGAAATCACTTATATATAAGCCCCTCCTTTTAATTCCAATTCATTTCTAAATGTTTCCTCGACTAGATAAGGATGAAACGAGGATTTCGATTATTTTTCTTCTGATTATGCTGTCAAATGCTGTCCAAATTCAAATTAACTTTAGGTATCGAGTTCTAAGCCTGCAGGGAGCATTACTACAAAGTTATTTTCTTGAAATACACCCGACGAATTGGAACTACACCAAGTAGAAGTTATCAGAATTGCTCCAAATTAATTCCTAAACAGTCACAGACATTAGGTAATCACTTCTCTCTTCTGAACTCTATGGAAATTATAGGTTTTCTATCGTATTTTGGCGAAGTTGAAGTATTGTTGTTATTACTATCAATAGCTATCATTTTGACCGAATTTGGTATTGAAATTAGTCGTTTTCTCCCTGTATTATGGTTACAGTTGGAAAGAGCTGTTGAATAGAAATTGGAACTTGTCAGATAATCGAGAATCGATGATCGAAGTATGTTAAAGCGAATTGCTTCGACAAGTTAGTTCCTATAGTATTGTAATATAGTTTGAATCCTAGTAAGAGAGCCAGAAGTGTGTCTATTGTGATTAGCTGTTGCTATTAGCTGAGACCAGTACAATTTCTCGTCTAAAAAGATACGACTTATGTTTTTGAATGGAAATAACGGTTCCACATGTTGCAAATAGTTGCTATCAGTAAATTGCGATCAGATATGTTGTGGGAAGCTGTTGTTTGTGGACTATGAATGGATATATGTTGTGGTTAGCTGCTAGAAAATGTATAAAGACTATTTTGTAGTATCCCTTGTCGGGAAGGAACATGTTAGATACGACATACATAGGGAGCATTATAGAGACTTCCCTACTCTACTGTTTACAGTATTAGTAGAATTCGGATATTATTGTCAGGCCTAGACCTTAGAAGCTTTTGGATAGTCATTGGGACTGAGTTAGTTAGTTGAATAGCATAGGCGCAGCTCGGCGACATAGCCATTAGTTTGGCGCCTGTATTGTTATTAAAGCACGCCCCAGGGCCAAAAATTTAGATAGGAAGGTCATACTTTAGAGTCAGCAGCCTAGGGTTGTCTAGTGAACTGAGTGACAGCCTGCCATCTAGTTAGTTATTACCAGTGATTGTCAGTCCCAGTTGACTTAGAATTCGTCATACAGGTCGCCCAGGAATCCATCCCAGTTGTCCAGGTCAAATAGATCTGTGGGTACCCTAAGGAAGGGTACCTTATTAGCAGTTAGAGGTAGGGCCAGCGCCCCAATCGGTTCCTATAAGATACTCAGGTACAGATTATCGTGAGTGTCTAAGCTTATATAAACTTGTCTATAGGGTTAGGAATCACCCATAAAAGTCATATAAGATCTGAGGAGACCAAGATGAGGTCTAAAGGACTAGCACCATGTTAGTACAATACTACCCACAAGATAAGAATGTCGGTAAGCTTCCTGTGGAAGATTAGGGGTTGATCTCTCAAAAGCATGTTCGGTCAGTAACAGCCCTATAGTCGTTCTAAGTATAGGAACTAAGTAATTAGTCATCCGCGATCCCGCAGTTTTTTATGATTATAATTGTCCGGGCAGGACATTTAGAGTATTGTTAGGCCACTACAGATCTATCCCTATCCAGTCTAGACCATTAGAGATCATGATTGCTACCAGAATCCTCTGATCAGAGACAAGTGCACAAGGTGTGCCTGCTTGCAGCCTTACAAACTATTCTAGGGGGCGGGAAGCGATAGCATTAGGCCTAGAAGGATAGATACGCCTTTTTGAGTGGCTAGATTGAGATTTCAGCACAACACCTCGGTTGGGGTTGCCCTCACTCAGGAGCCTTCCATGACTAACCCAGGGTTACTAGCTGTGTCGTTGCCCGTGAGGGGCTATATGACGTCTCTCCAAGGAGTGATATGTCGTCCCGAGGGATGAAGATGATGTCCGACGGCCTTATAAAGTCTATTCCATGGCTGGACTATTATTTCTACGTCATATCGGCAGTACACCCCCATCGAGCCTGGTGCTTGGGTGCAGTTATCAGAAGTCCACTGGATTTAAACACAACTACAGATCAGGAGCCAAGTGGGTTCAATTGCAGACCCAAGGGGACAAATAAGTTGGCTATAGCACCAATAGAGTCATATAAACCTAGATAGGGGTATATAGATTGAGGTGTGCTCAACAGGGCTTATGGGGGCCCCGAGCGGGTTATTTTGTGTTGATTGTACCTTCCAGGCTTATAGGGGCTAGGTGAGGTTCTTGTTTGTATTTTTGATTGCTAATTAATAGCTTATAAATGTGTAATTACAAAGTCTTAGCCCATGTACGTGTAGCGTTTTTCTAGATGCAGACTACGAATGAGCAAGCTTACAGGTTAATCTTTCTACCCCTTCTTTCTACTCACTTTCAGTCTTTAACAGCTTACATACTGCCTTACATATTCGGTACATATTGTACTTACGCCCATCTCTGAGCGTTGCATTACTGGCTTGCAGGTTTAGATAGACAAAATTCAGGATCTTCAATAGCAGCTGCTCAGAATCAGCAGTGTGGACAACTCCTTTCATTCGGAGTTGCCAGGTGGTAGAGATTTCAGTCTTTCTTTTGTATAGCATTTGGGTAGGCTGAGGCCTTGTCCCGACCATTATTTGTACTCTTAGAGGCTTGCACAGTACGGTAGTTAGTTAGTTGGTTATTGTTGGCCATGTGAGGCCTAGATCAGCTATGTTTCGTATGTTGGCCATGTGGGGCCTAATATAGTAGCTTGTTCTCATTTTTATTATAACTAGACAGCATAGTAGTCTTGTCAGCCCGCATAGGATCCATTTTGTTTCCCATTGTTGGTTAGCTATTTTATTTACAGATGGTTATATGGCCTTGTTGGTCAGAGGCTGTGTTTACAGCCAAGATATAGCTCATTGTTTTCTTGAGTTGAGGTGCAGGCATGCACTAGACGTGCATAAGCCCAGCCAGGTCAGTCAGATCCCAGTATGGCACTAGGTGCCAGTCATGCCTCCCAAGGTGGGGTGTGACAAACTTGGTATCAGAGCAGTTCATATCCTAGGGAGTCTGCAAGCCGTGTCTAGTAGGGTCTTGCTTATAAATATGTTGTGCACCACATTCTATTAGCAGGAGGCTACGAGGTATGATAGTATGGTTACTTTTCCTTCTTCTCAGATCGTGCTATAGAGCCGAGTTATACAGGGTTGAGTCCCTAAGCTCTCCTTGCTATGTCTGTCAAGAATAATAATTGATATGAGACAGACTCTAGCCAGCCTCAAGATAACTACAGCAGCGGGAGGAAGTACTAGTGTGATGCCATAGTTGGGGGATAGCCATCTTGAGAACAAAGGCCAATGACTTTTAATTTTCTCAGTATCTTCCTAGGGCACCAGGAATCTTATAAGATGGTAGGTATGCCAGCACTGTCCCTAGTTCTTTCCACAGCCTCAGAATAGGAGATTAGGAGTATGGTATACATATGAGTCGACTTACCTGCTAGATATATAAGATCAAACAGGGGCGACAGTTAATGTTGGTTTACCTGGAGGGTATGAGAGAAGGAGGAATTGCAGAAGTCTAACCTCCAACGCTTCGGATGTTGTACAGTTCCATACCTCTGTTCCATTGTAGTAAGAAACGGCTATCTTCTGCCTCCTAGTTTTGTTTTCAGTAAAACAAAAAGTGTAAGAATTGAGGCGATGTTGCCCAGAGTAAATAGTAAAGGAGGGTTAGATCCGTTGACTCCTGGAGAGTGTTAGGAAGTGGTTGAGACCCCTAGTGTTTAAATAAGTTATCTATACTTTTATGGTAGTAAATCAGGAGAGAAGATAAGACTGCCATAGTACTCAAGTGCATGTGAGAGTCCATAAATGATAGACCCCTCCCAGCAACAGTAAAGTTCAGGTCTGAAATAGGCCGACTCTGACGCGGTGTGCTAATGACGGTAGAGCATACCAACAAGATAATGGTTATGGCCCTAGTTTGTTATATCGGGGGACGGAGAGATCATATGAATAAAATGGGCCCAAGTGTGGGTCAGAAAGATACAGGTCAACAGACTTGGTTAGCAATATCTTTGACAGTATGAGGCAGAAGGCGCGAACCCCAAAGTTCAGTCTAAGGGAGCAAAGGGAAAGACATGAGTACTTAACTCTGGGGGGGGGGGAACAGAATCACCCCCAGGTTAAAAGTAAATTTACATAGCATAGGACCACAATTGAATGTCGAGAAATAAGCATCGGGCTGACAGTTAAGGGATAGTGAGGTTGTTGCCTGGAATGCTGCGATATCACCACTAGTTGATAAGGTAAAGGAGTGGCGACACAGAGATTCTAACCTAGTACAACATAGATACTAGGCCTAGTAGGAAGTTATTGTCCTTGAGAAAATAAGGGGCGGAGTCATAAGACCCAAAAGTTGACTTTGCGTTCTAAAGGTGGTAGAACTTCATTAGCAAACTATAGCTAAGGTGCACTATGTCTACTATACCCTCCACCCAGAGTTTAATGAAAACACATCAGTTCATAAAGAGAGATCTATGGATGGCATGAGAAGAGGAGAGATATCGTTGAATCGTAGCACAGGACTCCAACGACCAGCCAGGGGAGGCTGGATAGCAAAAACTGAGCAGCCCAATTCAAAAGGTGATCGTACCTATAAGGAAGTGGAAAGTAACAGATATGAATACAGTTATAGGATTATCTCGTACCAGGTGTAAATTGACCTCGTTTGAGTTAGTATGGTAAGGCTAACAAGATCGAATCATGTCTTGCTAGATAGAATTATATTTCAGCTAAAGGCTATGTTGAGTTAAATGTTTAAGAAGTAGTTTGGTTGCGTGGAGCCAAGTATCCAATAAACTCTGACAGAGGGGCACAACATACAACTAGGTTTTATAAAGGCTTCCAGAACAAACTGGGATGCATATTAAGTTGAGTGTGACTCCTCATCTCCAAACAAATGGCTAAGCAGAGCACACAACTTAGATGTCGGGGGTCTATTGTGAATAGAAGTGGAAGCCCCCTAAAGTAAATTAGAGGCAATTGAACCAGGGCATATTATAAAAGGCAAACTAAAAAGTTAAACGTACCAAGAAATGGGTACCGATAGCCCAGGGTCATCAGAAGTCCTACCCTAATGTACGACGTAGGCATCTAAAGGTTGAAGCAGCAGTTAGGTATTTTTAGAAACTTCGCCCAAGAAGGGCGTTACGAGGTTTGGTAAAAAGGGAAATCTTAGACCTAAATTCATTGGCACGTATCATATCCTCCGAAGGACAGGCATAGTGGCATATGAGCTGGAATTGTCTCCAGAGCTAGAATTTGTCCACCCGGCCTTTCACGTGTTAGTGCTGCAGAAAGGTATAGGGGACCCGTCCCGAGTCGTGCCAATCAAGGGCGTCCAGTTTACTGAGAAGTTGTCCTACAAAGAAGTTCTAGTGACCATATTAGATCGACAAGTTCATAGGTTGAGAACAAAAGATATAGCCTCTGTTAAAGTATTATGGAGGAACAGAAATAAAGAAGAGATGACCTGAGAAGCTAAATATCCTCACCTGGTGTAGGATTAATCCAGATTATGCAGTTAAGGTGAGGTTGTTGTTCAGTTGTTATTTTACTGCTTATGCTATCCATACTATTGTTTAGCTAACCCTAATTATTGTGTAATGGTTGTTATTGTGTCTTGCGAGGTGCCTGTATTGGACTTTTTCTGCGTTTCAGGTTTTTGGATAGTCCACATTACATAGAAGAATTTGCCGAAGTTTTTCTAAATCTTGGGTAAGATAGTTAACTCCTTTAAGCTTAAGAATGACATTCGAGGATGAATGTTCCTAAGGGGGGAAGGATGTTAGACCCCATAAAAATTATCGATTAGTAAGCGTACACATGGATTCGTGAGGAATAAAGAGAGTACAAAGTGTGTATAAAAACCTCGAAAGAAGGATTGGGCGAGGCTAGGCCACGAAGGGCCAGCATGACGCGCCAGTCGGCAAGACATCGGCCAGCGCGGCGCGCCAGCACATTGGCGCAAGGAGAAGCGTGGGCCGGGGGGCCTGCTGGCGCTATGGCAGGCGCGGGGCGCCCCCATGCCAACCGACTTCACTTATATAAGCCCCTCCTTTTAAGTCCAATTCATTTCTAAATATTTGCCTCGGCCATAGAAGGAGGAAAACGAGGATTTCAATTATTTTTCTTTCGATTATGCTGCCAAAGGCAATCCAAATTCAAATTAACTTCAGGTTTCGAGTTCTAAGCCTACAGCGAGCATTACTACAGAGTTATTTTATTGATATACGCCCAATGAATTGGAACTCCGCTGAGTAGAAGTTATCAGAATTGCTCTAAATTGATTCCTAAACAGTAGCAGGCATTAGGTAAGCACTTCTCTCTTCTAAACTCTCGAAAAATTATAGGTTTTCAGCCGTATTTTGGAGAAGTTGAAGTATTATTCTTATTAGTATCAAAAGCTATCATTTTGGTCGAATTTGGTATTGAAATTAGTCCCTTTCTCCCAGTATTACAATTACAGTTGGAAAGGGCTGTTGAATACAAACTGGAACTTGTCAGATAATCGGGAATCGACGATCGAGGTATGTTAAGGAGAATTCTTTCGGCAAGTTAGTTCCTATAGTATTGTAATACAGTTTGAATCCCAGTAAGAGAGCTAGAAGTGTGTATATTGTGATTAGTTGTCGCTATTAGCTGAGACCAATACAACTTTCTCGTCTAAAAAGATACGAATTATGTTTTTGAATGGAAATAACGGTTCCACATGTTGCAAATAGTTGCTATTAGTAAATTGCGATCAGATATGTTGTGGGCAGCTATTGTTTATGGACTATGAATGTATATATGTTGTGGTTAGATGCTAGAAAACGTATAAAGACTATTTTGCAGTATCCTTTATCGGGAAGGAACATGTTAGGTACGACATACGCTGGGAGCTTCATAGGGATTTCTCTGCTCTTCTATTTACAGTATTACTAGAATGCTGATGTTTTATTGTCGGGCCTAGACCTTAGAAGCTTGTGGATAGTCATGGGGCCTGAGTTTGTCAGTTGAACAGCATAGGCGCAGCTCGGCAATATAGCCATTAGTTTGGTGTCTGTATTATTATTAAAGAACGCCTAGAGGCCATTGGCGCACCCTTACGCCCCAGGGCTAGAAATTTAGATAGGAAGGCCATACTTTAGAGTCAGCAGCCTAGGGTTGTCTAGTGAACTGAGTGATAGTCTACTATCTAGTTAGCTATTACCAGTGATTGTTAGTCCCAATTGACTTAGCAATCATCATACAGGTCACCCAAGAAACCAGCCCAGTCATCTAGGTCAAATAGGCCCGTGGGTACCCTAAGGAAGAGGACCTTATTAGAAGTTACAGGTAGGGCCAGCACCCCAGCCGGTTCCTATAAGATACTCAGGTACAGATTGCCATGAGTAGCTAAGTTTATATAAACTTTTTTATAGGGTTAGGAATCACCCAAAAAAGTCAAATAAGATCTAAGTAGACCAAGATGAGGTCTAAAGGACTAGAACCATATTAGTACAATACTACCCACAAGATAAGAATGTCGGCAAGCTGCCTGTGGAGGATTAGGGGCCGATCGCTCAAAAGCATATTCGGTCAGTAACAACCCTATAGTCATTCTAAGTAGAGGAACTAAGTAATTAGTCATTCGCGACTCTGCAATTGTTTATGAGTTATAATTGTCCGGGCAGGACATTTAGAGTATTGTTAGGCCACTCCAAATCTCACCCTATCCAGTCTAAACCATTAGAGATCATGATTGCTACCAGGATCTTCTAATCAGATACAGGTGCACCAGGTGTGCTTGCTGGCAGCCTTACAGACTATTCTAGGGAGCGAGCGGCGGTAGCGTTAGGTCTAGAAGGCCAGATACGCCTTTTTGAGTGGCTAGATTGAGATTTCAATACAACACCTCGGTTGGGGTTACCCTCACTCAGGAGCCTTCCGTGACCACCCCAGAGGGCTATATGACGTCGCTCCAAGGAGTGATATGACATCCCAAGGGACGAAGATGAGGTCCGAGGGCCTTAGACAGTACATTTCATGGCTGGACTATTATTTCTACACTGTATCGGCAGTACACCTCCATCAAGCCTAGTGCCTGGGGTGCAGTTATCAGGAGTCTACTGGACTCAGACACAATTACAGATCAGGAGCCAAGTGGGTTCAGTTGCATACCCAGGGGACAGGTAGGTTGGCTATAGCACCAATAGAGTCATAGAAACCTAGATAGGGGTATATAGATTGAGGTATGCTCGTCAGGGCTTATGGGGGCTCCGGGCGGGTTATTCTGTGTTGATTGTACCTTCCAGATTTATGGGGGCCAGATAAGGTTCTTGTTTGTATTTTTGCTTGCTAGTTATAGCTTATGAGTATGTATTATAAAGTCTTAGCCCATGTACGTGTAGTTCTTTTGCTAGATGAAGATTACGAATGAGAAATCTTACAAGTTAATCTTTCTGCCCCTTCTTTCTACTCACTTTCAGTCTTTAACAGCTTACTTACTGCCTTACATATTCGGTACATATTGTACTGACGCCCATCCTTGGGCACTGCATTACTTTCCTGCAGGTTTAGATAGACAGAATTCAGGATCTTTAGTAGCAGTTGCTCAGAATCAGTAGTGTGGCCAGCTCCTTTCATTCGGAGTTGCCAGGTGGTAGAGATTTCAGTCTTTCTTTTGTATAGCATTTGGGTAGGTCAGGGCCCTGTCCCGACCATTATTATACTCTTAGAGACTTGCAGACTACAGTTGTCAGTTAGTTGGTTGTTGTTGGCCGTGTGAGGCTTAGATCAGCTATGTTTCGTATGTTGGCCGTATGAGGCCTAATATAGTAGCTTGTTCTCACTTTTTTTATAACTAGACAGCATGGTGGTCTTGTCGGCCCGCATAGGATCCCTTTTGTTGCCCGTTGTTGGTTAGTTGTTTTATTTACAGGTGGCTATACGGCCTTGTTGGTCGGAGACTGTGTTTACAACCGAGATATAGCTTATTGTTTTCTTGAATTGAGTTGCAGGCATGCACTAGACGTGTATAAGCCCAACCAGGTCAGTCAGATCCTAGTATGGCATTAGGTGTCAGTCATGCCTCCCAAGTTGGGGCGTGACAAATTGGCATTGGCCAATTTAATGCAGGAAGAAAAAAAGAGCCATTCAACTCCTATAAATAGAGCTCTTTAGCTCATTTCTGAATACATCAAAACTCAAACAGATATATCTGAGTATTAGAGAGACTGTGAGGTATACCATATACTGTGTAAGAAAATAGTCTATGAAGAAAAATAGAGTGTGAACAATATTTTAGTAAGGTGGGAAATCAAAAGAGGGTTATTTCTTTTGAGTGCATAGTGGTCTTTATAGCATTTTGTTTAGGCCTACACAGTGTAAAATTCCTTGCTATAGTAATATCAGTTGCTCCTCTTGGCCCGTGGCTTTTTCCTTAATTAACAGAATTTTCACGTAAAATTCTTGGTATCATTATTTTTTATTTTGTCCCTATCATTTGATTGTAACTATTGTTTATTGTTGTTCTGCGTTTCCCAATACTTCTTGCCATGATACTTTATATATTAAAGACTAAAATTATAATTTAATAAATTATTATCGGGTTATCGGTTCACCCGTTAAAGGAAAAGGTCAAACCAATAATCAAAGTAATAACCCAATAGCTTGGATGAGTAAACCGAACCGTTAAATTAATAAATCAAATCATTAATCCAATAATTCAATTATCGGTCGGGTTATTGATTTAACTGTTAATTTGCACAATTCTAAATACATGTTATTTGCAATATAACAAACCAAATAATTAATAAAGAAATAATATTAAAATAACTAATTTCAGACCAAACAACCCCTTTTAGTGTCTTGCTCGGACGACTGCGAATGAGTTCCATTTCCACCTTTTAAAATGTTGATAACAATTTTGTGATCAAAATGTCGAATGACAACCCAATGATAGTGATAGTTTTGTGACAACAGCTCTCTTTTTCCCATTAATTATAATATGTGCGTCAACTTTGATAATAGAAATTGACTTAGAGAATCATTTGGACCAGCCATATAGCTTTCCTACAAATTAAAAAGTACCCCACATATCCAGCACCTGCCTATTTTCCTTCAAAATCAATGACGATCCTCCTGGTTTCAAATGTATTCAAAATGCTTTTCCACCCAAAATGATCCCTAACATTGCCGGCATTCTCAATTAATAACAAATCCTCATAGTAATGCTCTTGGCTTCACTCTATTACCTTGTGAAGTAAAATTTTCCGTCTATGAAGTAAGGTTAACGAAAAAAAAAAATTATCTATCACCCTAATTGATTTTGTTAGGAGAATTTTTATATGAGTATTAATGTCGCTGCCCCGTAAGCCTAAAGAATTATTTCTCCATGTAGTGTTAGAAATCTTAAAAAAAATAATTGATCATACAACGTGTAGAGAATTTTTTATAACTTGAGGCATGTTGATATTTTCCCCTGTTGTAGGTGTATCCCAAGACTCAAGAAGCAGTTCTAATACTAAACTAGGAGCCAGAATCTAATAAAAAAGAAAAGAAAGAAAGAAAACCCAGCATAATATTATAAGGGAGGAACAATTTGTTATCATCTTTCTTGTATCTTCCAAAAGGGAAAACATTAGATTATATAGTGAATCATCAGCTCCTGAAATGGCTGCAACGGTAAAGAAGGTTATAAATAGCTCAAGATTAAAGGTTCATCAAAGAGGAGTAACGAAGGGTCTATTATAAATAGTAATAAAAGCATAATTAATGACTATTAATCATCACTAGTAAATGATCTTTTTGAGATACCAAAGATTTTCCCAACATGTTCATTAGAAAGTTCAAAAGAAAAGGAAAATAAATAAAAAGAAAGATAATATATATATATATAGAGAGAGAGAGAGAGAGAGAATCACAAGTTAGTGGTTGATGTTTGGCACCAAAATGGGAAGAGAAGGACTAACATGATGGAGAAGAGTCTGTCAACAAAGCCATAGATGACTGCCTAACATGTCAACCAAACAAGGAAATTTTTCTGCTTGTTGGATAGTATAATTATATAACTATGTAGGCAAGTCATCCCTGGCTAGTAAACAAAGGCTCTTACCTTCATGCAAGGCCTCTCTTCCAAACATATATTTTCTTGGTTGTGGATTATTTTGCTTTCTTAATGCCAATATTTATAGGCATAGCCAATTGATTGAAAGAGTTTGACCCTTTGGCCAAGTTGCCTCATCCCTCAGATTCTATTCTTTCTCCCAATATACACAATGCTATTCTTTCTGTACAAGAATATATTAAAAGTTCATAAAGAGTAATGTATACATAAAGATAGAAAACAAAAATTATACAATTAAGATAAAAGCAGCAGATGTGCAAAATGCATTGGACGATTCTTGAAATTTATATGTGTATAACATGAACATATTAATTGTGGACTGAATTACTTGAGTATCTAAGGAAAGTGTTTTCCATTTGGACCTCTACTTTAAAAGGGTGAGGGTGGTTTGGTTTGTGAATAAGATATATTAGGATTATTATGTTAATATAAAAATTAAATAATGATGAGATTATTTAGTTATTATTATATTTTTATTGGTAGATATTTGATTTATTAAACTAAAAATGAGTTGTATTGGTATAACTTCTAAATGTGTATTTGGTTTTACATTAGATAAATTCGCATAACTTTTATTTTTAACTTTACCTATGCTTTCTTAAAGGACTTTGGGAGAGGATACATTTGGATTTATTATTCTATCTCGAAATTAGTATTATCCATATTAAGTATGGTATAAAAATAAAAATATATTTGTGACACAATAATCACAAAATATTTCATACCAAAGTTTAAAAGAAAAAACTCGATCAAATACAGAATAAAATATTATTATTCTTATTCTTATAAAGAAAAAAAGCTAAAAATACTTCTGGCGTATTAAAAATGATTCATAGATATCTTTCATTAATCTTTTGATCCATAAAAAAATAAGAATATCACAAATTTAATTTTGTCATGGATTTGTAACAAATTTTTGACATTCACATATTTGCTCTTCATAAAATTTTAGAATACAAAAATGCCTCTATCACAAATATTTGTGATGGAATGTCCATCTCAATTAGAGACGTATTTTGCTAATTTATCACAAAATATTTGATATAATAAAAAGCTAAATATGTCACAATAG